>VYXH01005331.1:168285-278366 GCA_013397275.1 Burhinus bistriatus
AAAAAAAAAAAAAAAAGAGTATTAAATCTAACACTGAGAGCCAAAGTTCAGGCTGGAATTTCCTCCCTATAAAGTAAATTACCCACAGATTCACCTGGTATTTGCATTAGTGCCGAAGCAATAGAAGGGAATTTACTCATGCTACGCTTGAAGAACATACAGACGCAGAAAGGGCCCTTACTGCCCTGTACGACATCTAGAATCACCCGTGAGAGACCCTGAACATAGCTGTAAAACTTGCAAAGCTGGAGGCACTATGACTCATGCCTCAACACTACTGAGAAGGCTGCTGAGATCTCAGCTGTGGCAGAATCATTTTACTACAGATTTTGTTCAGTATTAGGGATGTTATATAGTTTACAGTGTACTGTGTAGTAATATAGCTCTCTCAAGCAATACCTAAGTGAGAGAAAGGTGTTTTTTCAGCTTACCATAGCTTTATTTTTCTAAGAGGTTATATAAACCAAGACAGTTACCTTCCTTAACCAGCTAAACAAAGACGACATAAAACTTCCTCCATTGCAGTGATAATCACACTCGACACCCATTACTTAATCATTGTCTTAAAGAAGCTTGCAGACATTATCTGTTCAAGCGTTAGAAAAATTTAAGACATAGAAAAAAATCATTTCTACCCCGTGTTCTGACTTTTACCCAGATTAAATGAGAAGTATTTTTAACTCCCCTCAACTACAGTTTTCTCCTATAAAGAAGAGGTTTTCTCCTGTGAAGAAAAAGCTTAAAAGAAAGTTTGCAGACGTCAATTCTAAGTGAAAAATACAGCCAAAATTGTTTCATATACTGCTTATAAAAAAAAAATTCTCTCTTTACCAGACTATTCATCTGTCTTCTGTTTTCTTCCTAGCTGCCATCCAGGGCTCCTGACACATGATTTGTGGAATCCCAATTATTCATCTGATAGCGCACAACTGCATGCTCTCAGCTATTACATTATATAAATTGTGCCTTTCTGTAAATCACAAAAATTCCTGTGTCATGCATTCAGACATCAGATATACATCTCTCAATTCACTATTTCTTTGATTGGAGTGCTTGTGTGATACCCTGTTCTCTCTTCCCTAAATGGAATTTTCTTTTTTTTTTTTTTCCCTTCCTCAACCTTGTCTTCATTATAGTTTTATTTCTCTTTTCATCTTACTTGAAATTTCCAGAGCAAGAAAGACTATGGGTTGGATGATTGAGCAGTATAATGAAGAAAAAGGGAAGAGGAAAGAGCAGACAAGGTTTGGATTAGCTGAATTTTCAAGGCTTAAACTGGTACACATTCAGCTGTTGTGGCGGTGGTAAGTAAGCAGAAGCTTGCAACGTTTCCTGAAGACGTTTATTTTATCTTCACTGGTTTTTATGATCCAAAGTTGTAGTGTCCCAAATCTCAAACACCTTTAAATATATTAGCATAGAAGCTGTGCTCCTGTCCTTTCCTCCACACTACTACTGGTCTGATGTCGCGAGGGCAAAGTGCAACACACAAAAGGCCCTGAAACAGACATCAGTTGTACATCACGACCTGCCAGCCCATCCTCGCTAGTCTGTATACTGAGTCTATGAAAGCATGAACACCACCCATGAGTTTCAGTAAAGTCAGTGCATCTGCAGAAAGGCTGCTGTCTGAAATGTGGTAAACAGTGCAGTGCTGGTGATTGCAGCCATACCCCCGACAGACACCTGGTACTGGCACCTAGCAGAGATGGTAGGGCTGGAACCACTATTAGATCCCAGCCTTTCCTTGCACTACCTTCACTATCAGTTCTGGGGTTAGTGCACAAGAGGATTTCTACATTTTTTTTTTCTCTCAAATTACTTTAAACTTGACTTTATACTGCTTTGAAAAAGGTTGCTTCTGGAAAAAAGACCCAAGCACATAATGACAGACAAGAATTCATCCCTGTATGTTTTTATTTCTCTATATACATCATCTTCGTAGATTTCAGTTTCCAGAGATTTCTCAAAAAGGCTTATTGCCGGAGTCTGTCATAGTATCCCGGAAAAAAACAGTTCTGCTAGAACGGTGTTCAGTGGCAGAAAGGGCTAAATCAGCTTCATTGGCATAGATTGTTCTTCAATACATGCACCAAGTTAGATGGTTACAGCTAGTTGTAAATAGAAGAGAAACAAGTTCAGGGCTTTTTTGCTTTTTTGCTTTTTTTCTCCTTAAGAACAGGAGTTTACTCCAATATTCTTGTCTACAATGTATTCTCCTCCCATTCAGTGTAAGAAGCTGCTATCCAGTGGGGGCATATGCTTAAAATATTGCACTTGTATATGTTGCTAAGTGCTGTGGGATGACAGGTACAATAATGTTATATCATTAGCTCTGTTATCTTCACTCCAACAAGAGCTTCTTATAACACTAAAACATGACAAAATGGTTTCCATAAAGGCTGTATGATAAAATTCATGTTGAAGAGGAATTGTCCATTTAACTTTGCAAAAGTGCTAATTGTGCCAGTTATTTGTCCCTAACAAAAGTGTTGATAAATATATAATGAAAAAGATTTTTTTACAGTGCCTTTTTCCCCAAACAAGAAAACAGTAGCTCTACTTCAGTGGTACATTGCTACTATAGGTTTTCTTTTCCCCCACCATTTTGTTATCAGACCTTCTGTAATTATGAATGGTCAAATGTCTCTTAGCTACATCTGTGACAAATGATTTATGGTATGTGGAGAGCTACTGCAGGTGACTCTGCTCCTCTGTATGATACTTAGTTATTAAAACATGATTTGGGGTTTTTTCAACAAGTGCGGAGGAAGGGAACAAGAGTGATTTCTCATTTACTTGTTCACTTTGTGGGAAATATTTCCTTCCCAGGAAGGGCCATTATTTATAGCTATCTGAAGCATCCATATTTCCACCAGTAAAGGACAGATTTTAGAGTCATTGCTTAGCTGATAATATTAATAGTATTTCAGATTGAAGCTGAGAAAGCTGAAAATCGCTTATCCCGCTGATGAAACAGTGGTTTAAAGGAGTAAAGTACTGTAGGAATTTATGTTGAAAAGGAGCAAAGGAAGCTTGACACAGTTGTTCAGAACAGGTATTAAAAGGGGACTATTTTCAGTGGTATTTTCCTATTCATATTTTTCAAACAGTTGGCACTGAATTTGGCATGGGGAAAATACTGAGTTTAACATCAATTGCTTTAAAGGTTACTTTATTTTCCTGGTACTCAGAATTCTTTCTTAGCATCATTTTCATTACAAAGATAGCTCACTCAAACATAGCCTGTGATTAACCACCACAGGCTGCATATTGTGGTTCAGAACACGAGCTGGTGTAAATCAGCACCATCCTTGTGAAGTTGTTCAATAATGTCAGTTTTAAGAGACAAAATCCCTCTCATTAGAAGTGTAAACCCACTTTTACCTTTTCGGCATTGTATCATTAGAAATAGCAATAACCTATAAGGTTAGCCAGCTAAGAAACAGCTGGCCTACTTTAATATAGACCATATATCCTGGTAAGAAAAAAACATATTAAAAAGCTTTATAACAGAGTTGGCTGCATTAAAAAAATGCAGAATAGAAATAGCCAGTGTGGCTCTTAGAATAAAATTTCATTCCATGGAACAGAACAGACCTACATCTCCAGTCACAAGTATTGACTCACAAGTAATGTGAGCAACAGTAGTTGGACTGCTAAGTACCATTCTCACGGGATGGGGAAGAGGACACAGTGACACAAAAGTACTGTGCTTCTCTTCATGTGGATGGATTTGCAGTCATTGCACTGAGCGGGGACTTCAGACCAGTGCTAGCTACCTGTGAAATATTTTGCTCAAAAAAATGAAACTACATCAAATTTACCTTGGGTCATATTTTGACAGCAATCTCAAATGTAGGTTAAATCCCTCAAAAAATATTATTAGGCTGGCATATTGGTAGTCAGTTTGGGTGGGTTCTCAGATGCCGGGAGATCTTTCATCACTGTAAAAGTGTTACAGACATACAAACACAGAAATTGATGAAGGGCAAATCATCCTGTTTTCACAATAAAGTAAAATTCCTTCTCAGAGCTGGCTTTTCGCAAAATTGAAGCAGGTACCTTTTTGTTTTGTTTTGTTTTATTTTTTTACAAGCAAAATATGCATAAGCAATTTTTGCAATAAGAAAAATAATCATAAGAAGAAATAATAAGAAAAAATAAAATTGTTTCAGGAAGAGAATTATTCAAAATGTATAAAAGTGCATAAAAGAGGGACCGTGTACACTTTTGTACCTGAGTATATTTTGATGAGCTATTCACCACTTCCTTTGAAAAATACAGGCTTAGACCCCAAACTCAGCTCTGCTTTTCCTGAAATTGTTTTATTCTAATAATTTGAATTAATTAGGGAAAGCAGAGATCAGGGTTATTCTTAATAAGCAGGATGGCTTGGAAAAATTATGTCATTGGTATCTGATAGGCCTATCCCACTAAAATATGCTGGTATAATATTAATGCAAATATTGCTGTAAGAGCCAACATTTATTAAGCACACAAGCTATTTCTATAGGCTGCCAGCAGTCACTGTCAAAATATGGTAAGAGGACACTCCACAGGGTTGCTTACTGTGCGATAAACACTATCCACTGGAGACTCAGGTGGTTGTCTGATATTCTCTGCCAACAGAAACAGTGAACGGACTTTGGAGGGTATAAGCTAAAAACATGATTAAGGTTTAAGCAAGCAGATACAAGATACCAATTAAAGAGCACGTCAAGGGAGATGAGCAAAATATTTTTCTTTTCCCCTCCTCTGGGGTCAGGAATCCCTCGTGGAGCTGCTCCATTAACCAGCCTGCTGCTGCTGACACCTCTTTTCCTTTGTGACTACAAGTGACAGCCTTTACCTCTCCCCGCCCCCAAGTGACAAATCAAACACCATTCAATCAGGTAGCACCCCTCTTTGTAGACAGCTGTAATGGTACGGCTTTTCCTATGGTATCAGTTGTCATCAGGGAAAGCCCACCTACACTCCTGACTGCCAGGCTGGGAGAAAATGGCCTTGTCAGGAGACAGAGGGTTTTTTTCCCCCTCTTCTTTAACAGGGACATTAATTATATTTTCTCCTGCAGCTGTAAGATTCAGATAGGCACAGACAATCTGATCACCTGACTTAAACTTGTCAGCTGGGAAGTAGTGAGTTTCATGTATACAGTGGGGAAATAAATATCGAAAATCTCCTTTTATACATGCAGGCAAAGGCAACAGTTATACACTTCTTAAAGTGAAGCACTTAGTCTCAATATCAGAGGAAATTAGTGAGCTATGTGGCTGCCCCCTGACCTCACAAGCCAAAGAAAAGTTTCTGACTTTGAGACTACTTCTTCTGGTTACTCTATTAGGCTATCATGGAAACTGAAATAAAAAGAAATCTAGACAAAGCTTGATTCAGAAAAATCAAGATTTCAGATTTTAAGACCTGATCAGAAGATGTTATCATTTGCAAAAATTGTAAACATTTAAGAACTCATCTACATTCCAAACTGGATTCAATTCCTGGCTATCCCATTACAATGACCTTGTGGACAAATGCATAGGTAGAATATGGTAATCACAACAAGGACAGGATATATTATCTTTTGCAGAATATTCTCCAGTCCCAGATTGAAAAAAATAATTTGTTGTTTTGTGGGTGTTTTGTTTTGTTTGGGGTTTTTTGTTTGCTGGTTTTTTTTAACTAGAAGTAAAATCTTATTCTCACTGGAGATACCTACAGAGCAAAGCCTTTTTGGCAAACCCACGCATTACAAGGAATAGTTTCTCTGAGCATTTCAGATTTATCATCTGAGCTGCCACAGGCTACCAACTCTCATGTTCATTGCAAGTCTTACTTTTTATAATACAATTGTGGAGGCGTTTGCTATAGGAATCCTTAGAACAAATAAACATGCAAGATTTCTATTTATTTCTGGGATTCTAGTCTTTGTAGTTGTAGCAAAAGCCATGAAAAAGTGTCCCAAATTCATCCTGTAATCTCAAGGAACAAAGTGAAGAAAAAGACGATGCCATAGACAAGAGGTGCGAGCAACTTCAGAATGCCTGAGGTTAACAATATTATAGAACAAGCATTCGTATAAACGAGTCAAGGGAAATGCTCCATGCTTTTGAGATTCCTTGAAGCATGTGGCTTTTTTTCCTCATATGCGTTCATGCATGCGTGCATATAAAATCAGAGATAGTTTTCCAAGGACTGCTGCTTCAAGAAAACTAACATTTTGGTTCTAGAAACTCTTGGTCTTAGTCTATCTTTAACTATTCTGAGTCAGTGGCTACATAAATACATTAAACTGACTGTGAAAAAAAATTGTCTGTTTTCAAGGAGTTTCATATCTTTACTGAAACTAACTTGGTAATGGGAAAAGACAATTAACCCTTATGGACAACTGTGTTTGAGACAAAACTTAGCTCCAAGCTAGATATTGTAGTTCTATTCAGACACAGAGGAAAGATTTAGAGAGATACCATTAGAAGCACTGTCTCAAAGGCAGGCAAGATTTCATTATCCATTTCCTTAGCACTCCTTTCTTACATGTTTGTTATTTTTTCTATATAAACACATCTAATGAAGCTAGAGAATTTAAAGTTTCACAGGAATGTAATTTTGCAGTCAGAGAAAACTACCACACCTAAACAGAATATCACAAAAAACCCTGGATATTATCTTTAAGAGACATGGTCATTGGAGATATTGTAGATCTAATGGTGTAACCTAGCCTTGAAAAAAAATCTTAATATGAAGCAAAGAAGAAATAAAAAAATAAGTATTCAAATAAAAATTGCTAGCAATACAGACCTTGAATTTGGAAAAACAAAAAATTGTAGAGTCATCCTCATAAGACTACTTAAGAGAATACAAGGAAAGTCAAAAATGTTTTCATTATCTTTTCTACACTTGCACCTCAAAGGGGAAGCTAATAGTAGCAGTATCCCCAGAGCACGTCCACACCAAATCAAAACCCTAAACTGCTTGGGTCCCTCTCCTCACCCAGTCTGGTTCTGGTAAGTCACAAAAACCACCACAATAAGAGAGAGAGTACATTTACGAATTTCTCTAATCTCTTTAAAGTTTTTCAATAGTCCTAAATTAAATCCCTTTCACCCTTATCGCTTTATCCATCAGAAAATCCGGAGGATATTTGGATTCAGACATCCATTGCACCATAGATCTTTCATTACAACACACAAACAAGCACTTTTATTGAACAAGAACCCAATTACTTAACCCAGCTTCAGGTTTCATTCTACCCTGCTGCTTCCACCTCGACATGGACCTACTAATCTCTTCTGACGGGCATTGCTACGTATCAGTTCTGATACACAGAGATGATTCCTAACCTCCCTTGCAGAGAGCTACTGATTAAATAAACTGAGATGCCCATCTCAGCTTCTTTAGACCAATGAATAACAATGAGGAAATAAACTTGGGAGATAAAGACCTTTTTCCCTTTAATATGAACAGCATTCAGAAATAGATGGAAAATGAGGGAAAATAATTCAGTAAAAGAAACAGGAATGGAAACAGCTAAGTGTTTACACTGCCTTGTATAAATGATTCATTTATTATATCAGCTAGAGGTTATGCTTCCTCCTTTTGTTTCTCTGCTGCAAATTAGTAAACAGTTTCCTTGCTACTGTAATGGATAAGTGATGGTATAACTTCACAATGCTTACCAAGCAGAGGGTTATAAATATTAGAACACAAAGACTTCAACCTGCTCTCCGCAAGAACTCCACAGCTTAGTTAGCTGCAGTAATACATTAACTCCTTGTTTCATCTCTTTCCCCAAATGGTGACAGAATCATCACACGCTCCAAGCGTATAGTACGTGAATGTCAAGTATACGGGTGAAAGTTTGTTGCTGATGAAGCTGGGAAACTAGACTAAGTATGTGTAGAAAAAAAGAGGGATATCAATTACATAAATAAAATAACCTCTCTTCTAAATCAAATAATTTATTAGAAAAAGAGGTTGTTAGATCCAGACTTCTATTAGCTTCAATAGCACCAGCTCTCAAACTGAATGTGTTAGATACAGCACTCTTGATAAAGAAATATGCAGTTCACCCATTTATATAAGCAGTATGCTATCTAAACTAAACAACAGTGATAAGTATACAAAAATACAAGAATCTGAACAACGACAAGGAGTCATTGCAAAATATTACTAATAAGGACATTGATAAAACCATGGAAAGTAAACAAAAAGAGCTGGATAAGAGGAAGAGAATGAGAAAGAGGAGATCAAAGAAAAGCAAACCAGAGAACTAAATATGCTCAGCGATAATGTAATTATACTGAAGAAGTAGGAGAGACCTGATATCACCCTGACTTCTCAATCCATGGGGAGTTATGAAATACCTCCTAGTGACAGCAGGATCAGAGAACTACTATGATCGATTCCCTTCAATTACTTTAAGATCCGTATTACTATACTGTTTCTTTCTAGACAAAAAGATTCTAGAATCTGACAATGTGTTTCCAAAAGAAGTTTTAAAATGAGGTTTAGCATCAGACAAAACAATCTGAACAACTGAATCTAAACTATTTTACCTGTGGAATCCTTTCTTTTGCTTCTATCAAAATGTGTGCTCATTATCTTTGTTACTGTGATGTTTTTCTTCCATACAACTGTGCATTTCCAAAACAAATACCATAAAGGAAACAAGAAACTTTTTGTGTTGTTTCTATGTTTGGTATTTTTTGACAAAGAACTTGCATTCTGGGTTTTCCTGCCTCTGTTTGCTTGGTATCTTGTGCTGACTTGCTTTGTCTCATTTGTATCTCTGAACTAGGGAGAACTAGTGACTTTCTGTATTTACTTGGAGTTACAGCCAAGGATTTTTGATGGAAAAAACTTACTTCTACTACGAACTGCATGGAGTAGTTTTTAAGGAAATACTTTTTTAATCTCAATAGCATTTATAATTTCTCTACAGAAGATACCCAGTCTTTTAAAGAACTCCATCCTCTGCCTTGAGTTGTCTACTCAAGATCTTTTCAGGCAAAAAAAAAACCCTACACAGAAAAAGCAGTTTTGTGAACAACCCTTTAAGTGATACTCCCTGTCAAAAGATCTTTTGAAAAAAGATAGCTGTTGTCTTTCATCATGTATTGGGTTTGCGTGGCAAGGTTTTGGTAGCAGGGGGGCTGCAGGGGTGGCTTGTGTGAGAAGCTGCTAGAAGCTTCCCCCATATGTCCAATATAGCCAATGCCAGACGGCTCCAAGAGGGACCCACCACTGGCCAAGGCCGAGCCCACCAGTGACAGTGGAAGCACCTCTGGAATAACATAATTAAGAAGAGGAAACAAAACAGCCATTGCAACTGGAGAGAGAAGTGAGAATATGTAAGAGCAAAAACTCTGCAGACACTAAGGTCAGTGAATAAGGGGGGCGAGGAGGTGCTCCAGGCACTGGAGCAGAGATTCCCCTGCAGCCCGTGGTGAAGACTATGGAGAGGCAGGCTGTCCCCCTGCAGCCCATGGAGGTTAACAGTGGAGCAGATATCCACGTGCAGCCCATGGAGGACCCCACACCAGAGCATGTGGATGCACCCAAAGGAGGCTATGACCCCGTGGGGAGCCCACGCTGGAGAAGGCTCCTGGCAGGACCGGTAGTCCCATGGAAAAAGGAGCCCACGCTGGAGCTGGTTTGCTGGCAGGACTTGTGACCCCACAGGGGACCCAGGCTGGAGCAGTCTGTTCCTGAAGGACTGTACCTTGTGGAAGAGACCCATGCTGGAGCAGTTTGTGGAGAACTGTATCCCATGGGAAGGACTCATGGTGAAGATGTTCATGGAGGACTGTCTCCCATGGGAGGAACTCCATGCTGAAGCAAGTTAAGAGTGTGAGGAGTCCTTCCCCTGAGGAGGAAGAAGTGACAGAGACAACATGTGTCGGACTGACTGCAACCCCCATTCCCACATTCAGCGGAAGGAGATAGAGAAATCAAGAGTGAAGTTAATCCCAAGAAGAAGGGACAGCTGCGGGAAAGATGTTTTTAAGATTTTGTTTTATTTCTCATTACCCTACTCTGATTTGATTGGTAACAAATTAAACTAAATTCCCCAAGTCTAGTCTGTTTTGCCTGTGATGGTAATTGGTGAATGTTCTCTCCCTGTCCTTATCTCAACCCATGAGCCTTTTGAGGGGAGTGACAGAGCAGCTTTGGTGGACACCTGGCATCCAGCCAGGATCAACCCACCACACATCACTAAGACATTCAGACAATTATAGGTGCATTTCAGGGTATCTTACTGTATTTTGACCCTTTAAGGAGCAACTAACACAACTACTGCAACAACAGAAAGATTCATATTATCATTGCAGATTTGACTGACCCTCACTTCTGACCCTACAACAAGAAAAAAGGGTTCACCCAAACAGAGTTGTTAACACTGTGATTAACATACATTAAGCTAATGCAGACGTCTACTTAGCATGTATTGTTTAAATTTTGTATTGCTTGAAGTCACATTTGTTTACCCTCCCCCGGTCCCTGGATCTTTTTATCCACTAACATGGAATTGGTGGCACAACTATTCTTTATTTGCAAAGCGGTTACATATTGCATATTATCCACATAGTTACAACAGAGAATTTATAGTAGCGGATAGAATGCAGATGTCATGAGAATAGCATTTTTGCAATCGTTAAATTGCTAGAATATGCCTTTCCCCCCCCTAAAAGAGCTTATTTCAGATCAGACGAGTTTCATCCAGTACTTACTGGTCCCCTCAATGAAAATCTGTGACATCCCCTCGATTCTTCATGAACACCACACACAAACATAGAAGCAGATTGCTGTTTTTAAAATGGCAGGCAGAACACAGCATGTTTAGGTACAAGGCAGCAAATACAAAATAGTGGCTACTCTGTCCAGCCACTGTATTTTGGACCTCCAGGTAATGTAGGGGAAGCTTCTGTTATAACACCCACTCTTTTTTCTTTTTTTTCCTTTTTTCATTGGATACAAAGTGCTACATCTTATATCATTTTTGGAAACAACTTACAGCACTCGATTATATTAGTTAAATAGAGGTTGACTAATGTCATCAGTGCAAATTAATTATGTCTAGTTAATGTTTCTGTGCCAGATTCCCTCAGCTAATAAAGTGATAGGTAAATGAAGTGTCAGAAAGGAACACTTTTATTTTCAAGGTCAAGATGTCAATAAAGCTTCGACATGAACTCACTGGGCAGGGACAAGACTCTCTGAAGGAGGTCTTTTAATCATGTTTATTACTTTTGCCAGCATAAATATATTACCTAAACCTGCAGTAATAATCTTCACAAGCAAACATTAAGCATAAAACATCTGCTTGTTATCATTGCAGGTCAATGTGAGAAGCTGCAGATCTATTTATGCATTTACATCAGCAAAACTCTAACCTACTTCTGTTTGTCAGTGTCAAGCATTAGTCTTCAGAGGTGACCAAAAGCGTCACTCATGTTCCATCCGATTATGTGACTAAAATATCGTACTAATCTACATCGAGTGTAGCCAATCTGCATGTAGAACAAACACTTCAAGGGGCTTTGCAGCAGCTGTCTGTTATCTCACATTCAGAGTTTTTCCTTTGGAAGATGTAACTTTCAGAGTGGACATAAGTGTACTGAAAAGTCTTAAAAATAAGGTGGATTAACAGAGTTCATGCAAACAATTTTTCCCTACCAGTAACAGATATTGATTAACAAAAACTTACAGAAAGCAAATAATCTGGGTGTGTTAGCACATAACTCAGAAATTTAATTTAGTAGTAACCTCTTTACTACATATGAGAAGTATTCAATAGTCCCTCTTATCTGTTAGCCTTATAATTTCTTGGGAAACTTAGGTTTTCACACACTGGGAAGGGAAAATTCAGTGAAATACAGAAAAAAATTCAATAAAAATTCATTAATGCACAAACCCTAAAATGATGTTGAAATGGCTAACTTTGGCTGACACCAACAACTGCAGAGTAGTCTCATGTCTAAGTATTTCTGAAATGCAAAACTTAAAATTGCTGTGGGGTTCTCCAGGGGAAGTTGAGGGGTCCCAGGATTCTGTCTGCTTTCACAAGGCAGAAACCTGGCCAAGCTGAAGCAGTCTAGCTACTTTGTGGCACACACCTGCAGGGCTGTGCAGCTGCGGGGTCTGTTCTTTACTGCTCATCTCAGTAGAGTTCTCATTGACTCCAACACAATTTTTAACTGCAAGAAAACTCAATAGCTCTAGAAACAGTGTACCAGAAAATACTGATATGTAGCTAGGACTGGAAGATGAGGTGAAATACGAGAATTGCTCTTCCCCTCATAAAAGTTTAGAGCTTCTGCCTTGCTGTGAAGCACCATCACTATGATAAACAGTCTCTGAAACATATGAACATTTTTGAACTTGCTTTGCAGTCTGCACGATGGGCCTAAGTTTATGGATTACACTAAGAGATCAAATTAAATATACTTTCATGATATAATCTCCTCTTAATCAATTAAATTAAAACTCTTGAAACAATTGTAGCGAATAAAGTCATAACACGTCCAAAGCCTATACCCCTCAGAAGAGTCTCATTAGACTGTATAGATAGGATGTAAACATCCAAGAGGAAGCCACAGATTAATTTTTCACCTGACTGCAGTCAGTGCTTTAAAAACAACACAGAATATGACCTCAGAAATCTGAAGCTATGATCAGATGTTCACTTCAGAAACAGCCTTCCCAGTTAAAGATGCAAATTAATCTCTCCAGCTGACTCTTTCCTGAGACCTGGAGCAACTGCTTCATGTGAGTACTCCCCACTCACTTCAGTGCAGTTACTGACTTATCTTACCCAACTATTTAAATATCATTCCCTGGCTTGAGAACATAGCCGGCCCCAGACTGCTAATGCAAACACCATATTCTGTAGCACACATTAGCAGTGAAGCAAGTTCAATGGCACATTTTTCTTGCTAGTCATTTGAAAAAAATGCTGTTGAGCTTTTCTAGAAGGCAGCAGTCTGCCTGCTTCTCATAACTAAATTCCACTGGATAGAATAGAGACTGTGCAATTATAGATGATTTCATACCGATATTTATCATTTCTCTCTTAATAAAAATATCAATATTTGGGATAATATTAGCCCCAAGTACTACCAAAAAAAGTTACCATCTTCCTAGTTTTGACTTTGCTATTACTTTTTTATTAGAATTCAGCTGACAATATAGACTGAAGTAGAAAGCACACTCAGATCCTGCAACACAGAGAAGTTAAAAGCAAAAAAAAAGGAAAGAAAGAAAAAAGTAGCAAATCCCAAGCCTTTGAGGGCAGAACATGCACACATACAACTCCTGAAAAAGGCAAATATAACACAATATCATACAGTTTTTACACTAGCTAAGAGTTTTTCTCCCATTTAAGCAGTCGCTTTTCTGCCTAGTGCTGCACTTTCATTTTCTAACCATCCTATTGAAAATGTTCTCTGATATGACCCTTTTAGGAATTAATAATTCATAGAGGTATCTCTGCATGGTACAGTTCTAAGATTAGATAGTACTGAGGGAATCTATCACAGCATAATGTAATAACCAATAAAAATACAGAAAAAATACAGTATCTTGTTTATAAATTTATGATCTTCAAGATGCATTTTCATACATATACCCTGATTCAAGAAGGTATCAGTAAACAAAAAAGGAAATAGGAAGACGCGTTTTCCCTACCTGAGCACATTTTAGTATGTACAGGCTCCCAGCAAAATCGTACATATATCTATATGTTGCATGTCCTTCCATATACATATACATACAGAGAACATATTAACTTTTCATCAATATCTTAGCTCTCTGGCTTGTTCAAACAGAGCTATGAAATGAATGCAAAATTTAGGTGTGAATAAAAGGGAAAGAAAAAGAAAAACAAATTCTAAAGTATTTTCACTTTTGTATTTCTACTAACACTTTTTAGTGTTACTACCTACAGGGCTGTAACAACAGAAGGCAGTTTTGCCCAGAGGCTGACAAGCTGAATATTTTTTTGGTTTGGTTTTTTTTTTATTTATTTATGGCTTAAAGTGCTCAGCTGTGAAGTAGAACAACTCAAAGATCTTACTAATATCTCTCCCTGTCTAGTAGAATCTTACGGTGTATTTTCATTCTTAATAGGAAAATTATAGGGAGAGGATATCACATTTATTTCATTCTACATATTTGGATACCATGTTCAGCATGTTGTTGTCATTATCTAACTGTGAAATACTATCAGCATGTTTTTAAATTATCTTGATTAGAAGTGACTGACTGCTAGAATAAGCTTGTTGAAAGTAAACTGAGATTTCCCTAAATAAGGGCATGGCACCCCACGTTACTTACTCTCAATGTTTCCAGTGAAGAAGAAAAAAAACACAACCCACACAAAACACTGAGTCATACCGTTGCATATAAGGCTGAAAAAACAAGTAGGAAACAATGTACTGTGCAACTATGTTGGTCCACTGTATGTTTATAGCTTTGCAAAACAGGTACATCAATGTCACTGAAGAATTACTACATGCCATATCACATCTTTCTCCCTACTTCTCCAGCTGCTGACATTGCTAATAGCATTGCCGTCAACTTACTAAAATTAAAAAAAAAAAAAAAATTCATTCTTGGAAATACTAATGCAAACTGGACAATGAAAGAACATTCAGTAGTTGTTAAAGGGTCTGCTTGCCAAAAACCACAGTATCCAAACCAGCTATATTTTCTGTACTCATGAAAATTTGCGCACTTCTTACTGAACTGTAGGCTTTCCTTGCTGTAGCAAAGCCACCTGGTAAGCTCCTGCCTCTCCATACTAAGCATGCATTGCAGAAAAGTGATTTCCCCTCTCCGGTGGATATATCTGCCGCAGTTAGCAGCGGGCAGGAGCACAAGCTGCTATTCATCTGATCAGGGCAGGTAGGCACACTGGAAGATTTCTTTTGTCTATTTGTTTTTCTGTTGAAACAAGTGTTCACTATATATGGTTTTGTTTCCCTGTTTGAGATTAACTTTAACTTTATGAATCTAGCTAAAGATAGACCAAGTGTGTCAAGTTCATTTCTCTTGTATCTGGCATTTACATCATTGTTTGCTGGCAAAGCTGCCAATCTGTAAGCACCAGCATGGCTCTGTGTCTGTTTTCACTGCAAAATTCACCATACAAATGCAGTATATCATCCAATTTGACTTACCTACACCTATTTTTTCTTCTGATGTTTAAAGTACTGGTTTCATACACCTGCTGCTTGAGTTCAATGACAACCAAGAAATGCCAAAGAGTACTCAAAATCTCCAAGAGATACCAAAAGACCTTGAATGAAAAACTTGTGAACTTAGCTGGAGTATTTCTTTTCTCTGTTTTCAAGTGCAAACTGTGCAGAAATACAGTAATTTCTCTTCTTTTATTGACTAGTTTAACAAAAACCTAAACTGAAAAGTTTCCACCAAATATCCCTTTTAATTGATTAGAAATAGACACTAGAGGTTGTAACTTGCTTCCTGCTCTATTGCCTGTTAATATTTGCATCACCCCGAAAAAGGAGGTGCAGAAGGTATCGCTGGTCCTGGAGATACTCAAGACTTGAGGGACCAAGGCCCTGAGCAACCTGCTTTAACGTCAAGGTTAGTCCCAACAACAGCAGGGGCCAGGCATCAACAAGATGGAGGTTCCTGCTGTGACGGTGGCACAGGCAGATGGCCTGTCCCAGCCTGATGTTAAACTCACAGGAAAACATCACCAGTGAAATAGCTTTGTATGGCAGACAGTGGAAGGGGAAAAGCTGGACAGTCTCCAGCTGGTGCTAGACTAATAACACCTTAATATGAAAAACTACTGGACACCGTAGATAGTAAAAGGAGCATACAAAAACAAACAAATAAGAAAACCTTGCAAGTCTGCTTGGGTTTATTTGCTGCTTTATGCTATGCTGCATGTGTCTCCTCAAAGAAAATGCATAAATCTGACCATTTGAAAACGGAAACTATTTTGAGTCAAGGTGTTTAAAACTGGATGCTTTGGTTAAAATATTTTAACTTGAAAGATTAATTAATATTTGGAGAGTGGAACTTTTTTTTCTTCCTTTTTAAAGGTTCAGTGCTCAGCTGCTCATTAAGCACAAAATTGCATCTTCGGTAATTGCTTGTAAAAGCTGAGAAAAATGGTAAACATTTCTGTAGTACAAGAAGAGTACACTGCAAAGCAAGGTACAAGACTATCTCATTTTGGAAAGGAAACAAGAATAAAAAAATAGAGTGAGCAATCCAATATTTTTGAACTCTTCCACAGTTGAGTATAATTGTATCTTTATTTGCAGATTCCCTAGCTGAGGGACGAAGCATTGCACACACAAATGAAGTTCAACAGGTGTGAATTTTGGTGGATTGAGATTAAGGAGGAAAGGGATCCCAATCTCTCTCCATAGCATGTTCAACCATTATATGACAGGGAAGGACATGATAACACCAGCCGTCGCACAACTCCATCAAGTTCTAGCATCTACAAGGGGAACTTGAAGTCAGGAGAGATGGAAGAGCATTCACAGGAGTGGGATCACTTAACAGGCATGGAAAGGAGAAGCAGCCTGCCCAGTGTCGCGTGTAGAAGCCCTATGTCCACGCTTCTAACAAAGCTCAAACTACAAAGAGCTAAGAAGTATTTCCAAGACAGCAGAGATACAGAATTCAAACAAGGTATGTTTTTGATACAGCCAGACAACATATTTCACATGCAAATAGTCTCAATCAAAGCTGATACTTATATGTATAGAACAATTTACGTTTTTTTACAAGACATTTTGAAAAAAATACTAATTCCTGCTTAACTATGAAATATTCTGTTCCAGAGGGATTTTTTGGCTATGAAAACAAAGTGACCTTTCATATAAACATTGATTCAAAATTATATTTTTATTTCATTTTGAAATGTCATTTTGTTTCTTTTTTTAACTGCCAAACCAAAATGAAGTGACATTTTAACTTTAAATTCATCGAAAAGAATTGTTTGTATCTAAATGCCAAGCTGAAATAATAATAAAAAAAATCACTCCTCATTAAATTATTTCTTTCCAAAACTTTAGAAGCATTTGTTTCTTACCCCAACTGAAAAATGTTTTCCAAGACTTTCATCTCAAATTTTATATCAGAAAATACTGCTTTTTCCGAGTATCTGTTGTTTTTATTGTAAGTTAAATATATGGATCAGAAGGAGAACAAGAATATTATTACTATGGCTACCTGCAATGTTCAATCCCCAAACTGTCTAATCTTTTTCACCTGCACTGCAACACACTAAAAAATATCCCAGAACAACTCCCTCTCCACCACCATGCCTCACCTTTAATTTGAAGAAAAAGGAGAAATTCTAAAAATTTCTTCCGCATTTTGAGAAGTTAAAATTTTATTTCTTTTGCTGTCAAAATGACAAATCTATTAAGGTTTATCTCTCACATGAAAATATGACCTCTCATATGAAATATCACTTAAGTTCAGTACAAAAATACCAAATAAATCAGAGTTTAATAGTGAAGCTACACCTGTAATTGTATTCCGTTTACTTTCTTGTTTTTTATATTTCATCTTACTGCAATGTTTTTTTCTTCTCTCAACTACTAGCTTATGCAGAAAGATAATCCAGAGCATATATGGATATGTAATGTAATTGATGCAGAAGTTGAACAAAGTTTTCGGATTTCAAAAAGTAACCTCATAATGGAGCAATCCCTAATGACGAGAGACCTTCACAGTGTTCCACTATCAAATTAGGATTAGGAATCAAACTCTTCAACAATTCAAACACCTTTACCTTGAAGCATGCACCAAGCATTTTCTAGTTTGAGAAGGGTCCAAAGTCCTTACCTTACACTTACGGTGTTAGACACCTGAGAGTACAAAGCCAAGTGATGGAATTTTTAAATGCCACAACTTTTGAGTCTGAGAATAGCAGCTTTGTCTCCTATGGCTTTGGGCAAAGACTAAAGTATGACTGGTTCAAGGCAAACTGGTTAATTGTTTGTTTGGGTTTTTTTTTTCCAAAGTTATTTGTAAGTGTCCGTACCACACACAAACTGGACTACTGTTTCACTTTGGTTCATGTTGCGCTCCCCTAAGAAGGGGCCACAAGTGTTATTAATGTTTTTGGAGAAATAAGCTCAGTAAGACAGGTGTTGCTCTCTGTGTGTGCATGACGCTATTATTCTGTGATGTTGCAAAGAGAGGATTATGATTCTATCTCCTGGGAAAAACAAGGAGAGAAAATGGATTATAAGTAGAGCTGGGAAGGGAGATAGGGAAAAGCAAAAAAAAAAAAAGAAACAAAAAAACCCCAAACCCCAAAACCTTCACTCCTGGAGAGCAAGCTCTCTTCTAACAAAATGCTGCTGAGTTTCATTAAGTTCAAGTATAAGCCAAGTCGGGGAAAGAGAGTAATTATCACAAAAGTATCCTAATATGTATATGGGAATCAGCTACAGACACAGGCTATTTCTCATAGCAAATGCTAGCATCGTTGCTGTCTCACAACACTTCACAGCCCTGCTGCCGCCTCATGCTGCAGGATTAGGAAACAGTTTGTGCTGTACTTCTTACAGCTCAATAACACTGCAGCTAATCGAAATGATAACAAACACCACCTAACTGATAATTGTTCATGTTCACCAGGGAGGATGTGATCCATTCTGAGCCATTATCACATCTTTTGCAGCCCCCTTTTGTTTAGCTCTGACAGGACTCTGATCATAAATGGTGTTAGCTCTTCATTTCCTTATTATTTCTCAAGGATTAAAGCAAATGCTCCTCACTCAATATCCCTTCTTCCCACAGTTTTAATTATTCCTTTAAAATTATTAGTATTTTCTTTTATTAGGAAGCATTTCTTTGTAGGTTAGTCATTGGAAATAATAGAAATCTTTCATTTTACATAAAGACTTGTGAAATTATGTCAGTCATCTTAAAATGGGATTTTCAAAAGATTTAATTCTAGAAATACAAGTCCTACCGAAATGCATTCACTCTTTATGATTTATAAAGCTGCCCATCAACTTGGTACATGAAAAGTCTTCTTAAAAAGCTGGAAAGCCCAAACCTCATCCTGACTGTATAGTCTAAACCCAAAATTATTTTCATAACTATGACCTGCTACTTTTGTTCTCCCTGGTAAAACCGTAAGACCCAAAAGTGAAGTTAGTCAGGAAATATTTGGCTCATATAAAGAGTAACAGATAAGCATTGCAGCTGTATTTTACTTCTGGCCTCATCCTAGCAAAACTGGGCTGCCACCAGCTTTTCTGAGAGGAAAGAATGATTTTTTTTTTTTCTGTGTGATTAAAGGAACTGGGAAAATGTTAAACAACACTTGTGCTTCACATGCTGTAGCTTGAGAAAGACTCACCTACACCTTTACATCCATGATACTTATCATTCACTTGCTTGTAAACACACGGAAATCCCCTCATAATGGGTTTCTTCCCTTCTTTCTGTTATTAAACCAGCAAATTGCTCACAAATAATGATGGGGAAGCACTTCAGAATCAGACCAGTGAGCAACACTGATGAGGGCACTTACACAGAACACCTGGTGCTGCAAGTCCTTGCTTGAATCTCGCTGCAACCTACAGGAGCGTGTTAGACACTCGGCTACATGAAGCAGGTCTGCCTTGATGTATCCTGCTGGAAGCAGCTCTTTCTGTATAGATAAAGAAATGCTCACCAGAGGAGGAATATGAGCCTGGCTTCTAACTAGAAAATTTCCTAGACTCTCCTGCTGACCCCACATGTATTTGCAGGAGAAAATTACATTACAGGGGCTGAAACCAAGGATACCTCCTGTTAGGCATCCTGCTTCAGAACATCCTCCAGTAAATGCAGACAAGGCAGAAACCAGCCACATATCCCACTTCTGTAATGCACTTACCCCTTGCCAAGGTACTTCTGTGCTAGCCCAGTGACAACAAAATCACAGTGGTTGTATGTTTCAGTACAGAATTTTTTAAGATCTTAACTCTGGTCCAGTTTAACATCCCTTGAAGTTAACAGTAAAATTAATAGCTTGTCCCTACAAAAATAATGACTTTCTAGAAAACAGACTTCCCTGGAAGCGTTATTTCATCAACTGATTTCAGTTGAATGGAGTTGCACCAATCCTGATGTTTTAAGATACTTTTTTGTTTTTAAATACAAAGATTAGCTAATGTTAAAATTATTTTTTTTAATCCTGCCCTTTGAGTCTTTGTAACTTAAAGCTGATTTATTTAAAACTTGAAAAATACCCAGATTAAAACTGTAAATATAAAATCATTAACTGTTTTATGTAGTAGAAGGGTAAACATATCTATCTAAACAAACATCTGGACAAACAGGTGCTTCCTCATTAAATATCTTATTAATAATTCCACTTACTTCTCTCTCCTGTTGGTGCCAAACGATTTGTGAGGGATTTAAATCACAGTGGTATAAAGTGTCACCTGCTGATACCAACTTATATATCTGAAATATTCTAGGCATTTGAGTTTATCCTGTGTCTTGAGCTAAAGTTCTGTCAAATGTTGTGAGCTAACTTCAGTCAATGTTGGACAGAGTTCAAATCAACACCTGAGTAATGCAGAGGTGTATCAGTCATTTAGCAGGTGATACTTTGGAGACTAGACTTTGTCTGAAATTACAAGTTTCATACAGGTTGGTTTGGTTTGAGCTTGTGGGGTTTTTTGTCCTTTTTTTTTTTTTTAAGGCAGAAAATAGGATCCCAACTCTTGGGTCTGATTAAAAAAAAAAGTTCATTTTGTTAGGAGGAGAATGTTATTTGACCTAAGCACACTGGCCAAACGCCAGTTATAATAATTACATTCTCAGCTCCCTAAATTCTGAATGAAGCTTCAGCTGGTTATAATGATCATCTGAGGGCACACAGCTGAACAGTTGCCATTTCTTATTCCAAAGGTGACTGCACATCAGTGCTGTGAAGTGACCCCTGTGTATTTGTTACATATTTCACAGAAGTGTTATGTCAATTAATTGTTTGTAATAGGAGATCATTGGATGAATGATGGTGTAGGACCACTAGCAACAAGGCTGAATATCTATTGCTGGATTAGATTTATACTCTTACTGGAATGGGAATGAATACTGTCACAAACATACTCAAGGCAGTAGAAGACACATGCTTTCCTTGTCTCCTTATTTTGTATGAGAAGAAAGGTAACAAAGACTTTGTTTTGTTGAACTAAACTGCAAGGAAAGATCATTTGGAAGAGCAAAAAGGTTGGTTTAAGTTAAGTGCAATCAATCTGAACCTTCACCCAAATTCAGTAATTCTAGATGAACGAAGAGTTCCTCTACAAGCTATTTCAAATAAGAAACTATAAATGCTTTCCCCAGTTCTTCTGCTATGAGGAAAGTTAGTGATGTTTTGGATACAGCAGAGATCCTAAAAAGAGGCAAACCAAAACAAAACAGAACAGCAAGGAAGATGGGCCAGTGAGTACCTACATACTCATATGAATCTTCTGTTTACTCATCCCCAGGATTCATGTATATTAGACCTCACAGACAGATGTGTAAATAGACTGACCGCAGGCAGTTATGTTTAATATCTCACTATAAGACCAACTCAGTTCTGTACTATTCTTCAGAAAATAGAGCAAAAATCTTAAGTTTTAATGTTTTTCCAAATGGATAAATATAATTCCCAAAAACTTCAAGTCAGCCACAGAGCCTAACTTTAAACAGGAGATTTTATTGCCAGAGTTACTAAACTTCCAGAGCAGGGGGGAAGGGAATGCCATGTTTTTCATTTGCAGCGCATCCACTCATGAGGTTAAGCCAAATCCTTTACGGACTACAGAGAGCATAGTTCAGACTAGTACGATAGCTGGCAAATAGTTCGTTAAAAATTAGGCCCACAGAATTGTACTTTGATACGAATCACAGAACCACAGAATAATTCAGATTGGAAGGACGTCAGGAGGTCATGCCCATACACAACAGAATGCAGCTCTTACCACAGATTGCAGTACCAGTTACAACACTAGAATTGGTTTGTGTTTTTTGAATAAATTGTCTGATTGTAATAGGAAGTAAGCATAAAAACAGAGTTCAGCAGCTCAAGTCGTCACACACGTCCATTGAAAAAAAAAAAAAATCTTTTCTCCTAGACTACCAAATTAAAAAGAAATAGAACTTTTGTTATCACCAGCAAACAAAAGATGAAAAAGCTGGACTCTCCAACTTACACAGCTAAAATGACTGGGTCTCACTTAGGGTCAACATCCAATTTTTCTATTTCTGAACACATGAAAAAAGTTTCTATAGTTCCAGAAAATCCAAAAATGCATTTTGACATCAAGTATTTTGTCTGTTAGTGCTTTTCACATATTTCAATCGCAACTCTTTCAATTTAGTAGTAACATGATATTGTTTTTATTTTTTTTAAATTTGTTTACAAATATTTGCATTGTGAGAGAACCACTGTCATCTTCTGAACTTTTCTATAATTCAGAGTCAATTTGCTAACATATTGAAGTGCTGATATATGATTTTCAGGGGCCTGTTTTGTTTCGGTTTTGTTGTTTGGGTTTTTTTGTTGTTGTTGTTTTGTATTTTGATTGTTGTTTGTTTTGGGTTTTTTTAAACCTGAAATGAGTTTACACACTATGCACTTAGATGTTTTACATTGAAATATGAAAGCATGTATTTAGGAATGGATAATTCGCCCTTGTAAGCAAAACTTCCTTTTAAGTTACACATTTAAGAACTACTCCCTTCCTGGAGAACTGTACATATGTTTCACAGGTATTACGTCTGGGCTTCTGTGACCCCTTAAGGCCATCTAATGCTGAAGTTCAGCACTCCATTTATAGACACAGAACAGTCAAAAGGAAGAGATGTATACTAGTTCAGAATCTGATCTAGAATATATTCCTTTACAGTAGCTTCCTCCCCTCCTCAATTTTAACAGTCCATCAGCAGGGGAAAAAAAAAAAAAAATAACCACAGATCCAAAATGTCCAAGTAATTCTAAGAGTCAGAAGATGCAAGAATTTTTGTCCAAACTCAATTAAATAGAGAATGGAGTACTACAAATTATCAGAACTGGTCAAACCAAATAAAGTGTATCTGCTGGGTAGTTCTGTGCTATGTAAGAAGCTATGATTTATTTGCCTTACAGAAAAGGAATTAAAATAAGAATGAAGGCTACACACTCAAAGGCGGTTTTGTGGATGTCTTGTACGTATAGGAATTGTTTCTCCTACTGAAATACATTATTCTCTTACACCAAGTAACACAAATAGTTGGATCTCTAATATTTGGATTAAAGAACATGTTCACTTTTTTATTTTTTTGCAGGTGCCTTTTTAGAATTGAAAAACTAAATAAGAAAGAGAAGGGAACATGAGTATCAGAATGACAACAGGCACAACCCTTAAATCTGAAAAGAGCTCAGTCAGTTTCACAGTAATTGATTACTAATTTTGCCCTCAAAGTTAAACACAAAATTCCTTTGTCAGCCAGCTCCTGGATCTACAGAGCAAGAATAGGAGTAAAATGGTAGATCCTGATGTACCAGCACTATTTCCACACTCGCATAATCCTGGAGTAGTATTCGTTGCTTAATCGGGACTAAGTGCAATAACAGTATTCTACACCAGGACATTAAGTTTATTATCCAAAACACGGAAGGCAAAATAAGACATAATTAGATAGACAGTGCTTTCAAACCCATCCTAAATAACATCATCTTTATTAAAAAAAACCCACAGTTGGATGCAACACTCAGTGAGCTAGAAACATAGCATGCTCCTCAAAAGCGAAAGGATGGGACATTGCTGAAAAATCCCTGTAGTATGTTCTTTAAACAGCAAAACATAGTGCAGTTAGCAAGGGGTCTCCTGAACATTTTCCTTTTCCACTGCAAATTCATTATTGTATTTGGCTTGCTAGGGCAACATGCTCAATTTTGACACCACTAATGATGCCAAAAACTTCACAGAATGAATAAAAGCACAAAAGGATAAGAAAGGTAGATCTTGGAACTCCTGGATTTCACATACCACATGCTGCTTGTGACTGTCTGAAACACTGACTGTAGAAAGATTTACAGCATTGTTCATGAAGCTGCAGAATAAATTCAGAAAGCAGAGCAGACAAGAACAAAGGAATAAAAAGAATTAAAGTGCTGCTGAAAAGAAGATGGAACTGTTAAATCCAGTTACCGAAAATAAAAAACAGCTGAATGTGTCAGATTCCAGAGAAATACATTTTATAATACAGGTTAAATAATCAGATATTCTTACCAGAAGGAGTGCTGTATTTGATGTACTCTGATGAGAATCAGCTAAGTTTTCTCCTGAAAGAACATAAAATGAAAAGTATGTCAGGAAAAGGCAGCTCAAAAATTTCCTGTCAAAACAGAAATGATTTAGATTGTTTATGTAGCATTAGTACGGATTCATTCAGGAATAAGTATTCTAAGTTATAACAATATAATATAATATAATATTCTTTTTAATAACAGCCTTATTCTGGAACAGTATTTTTTCACCAAGTTCATGTTAAGATAGACTTTTTCACAAGTGCAGAGCAGCTATTATGCCTGCTTATTTACTATTTCTACCATGGAGAGTCTAGGATTCCAGCTGCGGGCATACAGTACTTTCTGCTAATACCATACAGACATAAGATAGTATAAACTGTTTGTTAGAAATAAAATACATGTTGTTGACATTAGAGAGTTTAGGTGCAGAAAACTAAGGAAAGTCAGGAGTGGAAATCACTAGGCCCGAATTAATCTGACAAGAATTTATATCCCTATTGTAAATCTGAACGGCTAGTTTAAAACACTTAATAATTCAGCATTAATGTGGGTAAGAGTTTATGTGTTCCTGCTTATAGTATGCTGAGTGGCTATGCAATAAGAAAAACCCTCACTTAACACTATTTTCTGTCATCCTGCAATTAGAAAGTCTTATGGATTGGCAAGACATGTTGGTGGGTTCAAGCACACTCTCATAGATTAATCTACCAGAATTTCCACATATTTGCTCAGTAGTTGCTTAAAAAGGAGGTTCGGGAAAGAGGATGTTTCATAGCCATCAGAAATTGACCTTTTGTCATTATGTCCATCACTAGGTAACAGCTTTCACTATGGGATGGCACATTTATTCTGTCATGCCAACATGTTTAATGAAGCAGTCACATGTATTAATGGAGCATTCTATCAGGGTTCAAATGCTGCCCTCACTAACACCGAGGCTGTTCTTTTGATCCATAAGGTAAGGCAGAAATGAGCCCTTTGTGTCCATATTTCCCTTCTGCAGTAGCAGACAACTCTTCTCATGCCAAAGCCTTTTTTATTTGAATGACTGCACTAACTCAACCAGGACACCTGTCTCCTGACAGACAGTGCTGTGACAAGCCACACGTGAAAGCCTCTGCTTAATGGCAAGTACTAACTTTCTTCCACACACTAAAAGCAGAAGAACTTTTCTTAATTCTTTTAGAGAAAGGAATAACAGATGTCGGTTGCAGTTTTCACCCAGTAACTGGGGATTCCTGAAGTCCATCTTCTATGACTAATCTTATCTCCACTCACTAATGCCTTTTTCATACCTTTGTGCAAGTCACCTGGACATGTTCAGGACTAAGAGTCTCTCCCCAACCACCTGTTAAGCTTTTCACTTTTTATTTCTACTAATTCTCTTTCCTGACTTAAGTCATCATTACTGAATAAACCAAAGAGAAATACAGTAAGTGGTCTCTCATGAATGTCTTTCTCCTGTATACATAAAGATGAAGAAATTTAAGATCAAGATACACGAGGCTTATCATAATTGTTGACATTGCTACTCTTGTGGAGTCCTTCCATGTCCCAGTGCTACATTACATTGCACTGAACAGAAACAGTGACAGATTTATCACTTCACAATCATTTTATTTTCATATATGACAGTAATAAGCAACAAGCTGCACTATATGTTAAATAGCATGACAATATAATAGGCATGGTGTATGCTTTGAAGAAAACAGAGTATGCTTTAAGTTTATCTGATGGCAGTCAGCTTTTGTTATCACTGCAGAAAACAAGACACTGTATTATAGGAACTTACAGCACAAACCATTAAGTGAACTTCTAAGTGAAAAAGGTTCCTGACTTTGAAACAATCTTTCTGAGCCCATAAATGAAATTTCAAAGAAGATACTTCAAGTTCACATTGCTGACACACACTCAATTCATACTCCTAAATGCAAACTGAAACACTGAAGAACCTCTAGCTTTACATGTGAGATGTAGGATTCAGAAGTAGTCTACATTTTATCATCTGGTACCAGAACTTTTTTATTATGTACCTGGTCCTGGGAAAAGGGCAAAACCGTGAAAGCTTTATGATATTATTTTTATTTGCAAAAATTTTTCACACAAAGCTTTTGTAGCCTAAAAGAATCTTCACTCTACAAATTAAGGAATATAAACCCCCAGTTAAATCCATATTGAAAATACAACCGCAGTACACGGAGAGTACAATAATTACAAAGTAGCTGTTACCAAATGTATCATTCGCATCTGTTTTCAGATAAAACCTCTCCAGAAAAGACTAGATGA
Organism: Burhinus bistriatus; assembly: GCA_013397275.1. Taxonomy (NCBI): domain Eukaryota; kingdom Metazoa; phylum Chordata; class Aves; order Charadriiformes; family Burhinidae; genus Burhinus; species Burhinus bistriatus. Next base: position 194,861 of record VYXH01005331.1, read on the forward strand.
GAAAGTCTGTACTCTAGTAACAAATAAATCCAGAAGGTTTTTTGTGGTCCAACTATAAAGGCAAATAATTTATTTGAATTATTCAAGGAGAAGATATCAAATCAGCCAGAAACTAACACATATATGCTTCAATCATTAGCATTCCTAAACTTCCATCATTAATGAGTTCACCAAGATGAGGATAACTGGTATTTCTTTCCCGAAAAGAATACTCTAACATTGGAAAAGAAATATAGTCTCTAAAAATATGCTTTTTGTTCTTTCAAGCTCTTTAGGACACCTCACACATTCAGGTAGGTGTGGAAAATACAAAAGATCAGTATTTCTTTTGACACACTGCTTCATAGACTCTTTTTGTTAATAGATTATTTTATTCAAGTACAATACAATTATTTTTTTAATCTGTTGAAGCAGAGAAATTACTATTGTTTGCGTTAGAGTTAAAAATGACAGGAAAGCCACCTTTTGTGCAGATTCAGTGGGGTGGAATGCACTAAAAGAATTAAGAAACTGAAATACTCACTAGCTTCAGATTTCTTACAGCTGCATCTACACTGTAATTAGAATCTAAACTAAAAGTGATATACACATGGAAATACAGCACGACGTGCACCAAAAATTGAAATTGTAATAAGATGTGCTTTACAGTCATTAATAGGTTTTCTAACAGATTAGTGTTAAAAACCGCAGTGTCTCTTCTGAAGGTCTAGCTAGCTAGCTTGCTTATGTAACTAATTTCAAAATACAAACACACTATTCTCAGAATCCATACAAAACTGACTACTTCCCAGACAAAGACAACAGAAAGAGGAAAACTTTCCATTTTTCCTTGGAGACATACCAAAGAAACATGGATGGTACTCTAAGATCATTTTCACTAGGCAGATGTAAGGATAAAGCAGTAGAAATGCACAGATGCTTGGCTGAAGCCAGCTGCCCACCCTCTGCACTCCATCGGAGCATGAATCGCTGCTCTGTAGCTGTACTGTACTGTGACACTGCGTCAGCTGGCTCATGCTGAATTCAAAAATTCACCATTCACTTCAATATAGGGTGCTACAAATTGCCAAGCACCTTCAGAGTGGTTTTGTGTCAGTCTGTACCCGGCTATTTGGATCCCAGGTTGAACAGAGCCCACCCTGCTGTTAGCTTTACTTGCAGGGAGAAGAAAGCCCGGTTCCCTGTGTGCACGCTTGGGGAACTTTATTTCACAAAAGCAACGCAATCCCCCTGGATATCTTGGAAGAGGTCTTTTCCAGGCCTGAGGAAGCTTTTCCTAAAGAGATACGTGCTATACCACTGCAGAGCCCTGCAGATTGTGCACTTGTCCCCCAGCCTGACAACAGGAAGCAATTTTACTCTGTCATATTGTAAGTCATTGCAGATTACTATGGACTCACATGCTGTCAGTTCCAGGTGGTATTACAAGGGCCAAGATAACCACACACTCTACAAGGCCATGCAAGTAGGACAGTAGAATCAGACTGATTTAGATTTGAAGGGATCTCTAGAGATCGTCTGGTCAAGGCCAACCTCAAGGTAGACCTAAAGCCAGACAAGGTTGCTGCATACCCAAGCAGACTTCTGAACATCTCCACGGATGGAGATCACCCAACCTCTTCTTGGCAACCCGCTCCAGTGGCTAACTACCACCACTTTGAAACACCCCACTCTTACATTTAACTGGAATTTCTCTTGTTGCAGCTTATGCCTATTCTCCGCTGCCCTTTTGCTGTACGTCTCCAGGAGTCTTCATCTTCTCTATAAACTCCCTTTAAATAATTGAAGATGGCAATGAGATCCTTCCCTTAATCTTCTCTTAGATAAGACCCAGCTCTTCCAGTTTCTCCCATATATTGTGCTCCAGCCCTGTAACAATTATATTTTGATATCATTGATAATACCACGTTCAGCAATGTCACCATGCCATCCTTGCTACCTGTTGGCTTTCTCTAGTTACTGCTGCCACTGAGTAGCTTCATGAGGTTATTCATTTCTAGGATTTTTTCAGTTATTATACAAATATCTATTGCATGGCTGCAGAACACTTTTGACCAAAGTCAAGATGGATTCTAAATCAGGCTTGGATTTCAACCCTATTTCTTTACCAGGATGCCATTTACTAGTCTTATCTTCTCAATACCTAATAGAATAAGAACAGGTGATGGAAACATGGGACCATGAAAATCATGTAGAAATATGAGCTCTACAAGCAGAACTAAAAGCTTATTCAGACAATCGGAGGTCTGTAATATGAAATAGAATTATGGAGGATGACAGCAAAACTCCTCGTATCTCCCAAATTGAGTTCAACTTTTCTCTGCAAGTACCAGTACTTTTTTTTTTCCCCTCATTAAAAACAAAATGCCTTTTCCAGACAAAAATACAAAACCTACTGAAGAAACCATCCACCTACACTAGCAAATGGAATTTTAGCTAGCTAAGTGTGAGAAATTACAGCACTGGCCCAAGGTCCAGCAGTTTTACTGACACAGCAATAGCTGTTGTTCTCCCATGCCTGCTGGGTTTGAGGTGAGTATGCGATAGCATATTTTAAGCTCAAATTGCAGTGGCCAGACACATGCCACATTAGGAATTAGAAAAAAAAAAAAAAAAGCAGAGGGCAAGTTTGAGATCAGTCATCAGTTTGTATCTGAATGGGCTCTAGGTTCTGTTCTGAATGGAAGGTGGTATACGTGAATGTATCACTAACTGCAGATGCCACTGAGCTTTCTTCCCAGCTGCTCATCACAGAGTGCTTTACCATTCAGGGCTGCACATGTTCATTTTTCCTGACTCCTCACAAAGTGTCACAGCAATATTTTCCCTGCTTCCTTACTTTTTGCTGCTTTTTGCCTTCCTGTCTTCTCTCGGCTGGAGCTTGCATACATTGACGGGTTAGACAGCTTTGGCATTAGACTGAGATTCTTCAAGCTAAAAAAAAAGAAAGTGTTCTTTGTTTTCTCTGAAGCCATCTTCTCTGACCTTCTCTTTCAGTTAATTCAAAACTCTCATCAGCTTTTATTCCCGGTTTGGTTCCCTATCTAGGTACAGTGAGTTCTAGCTGCTTTCTCCCAGAAGCTTGGCATCCTATCGATCTGCAATAACCTCTTTTAGAAGTGAGGGGAACTAGTATGGACAATAAAGCAATGGACACAGTGGCAGGGTAGGATCAGATGGGATGGATGTCACATAATACAGCTCTACTTTAGATGGTCATGCCTGGTAAAGGCTCTCAAACCAGGGAATGGTCTTTTGACACAAGACTGGGACCTGACTATGTCTAAAGGTGATCTCATCAAGCTATAAACCACATGTTAAAACCCATCACAGACTCATCCCTAGAGTACGATTAAGAAGTCCTTAGTTTTGGTGGGGTTCTTTTGTTTGTTTGTTTTTAGTGGTTTTGTTGTTGTTTAACTATGAGAACTTTTTCTCTTCCTAGTGCCAAATAAGATCAGGACTACAGAAATCTTACCACTGACCACAGGCAGATAGGATTAGAGATCTTTTGAATCAGAGTGTAAGTGAAGTCATTTCCCCACAGCAAGCAAGGTAATGTATTTTGCATTTTTGTCAACACCAAGGAAGACAACTTTCTCAGATTTGAACATCAACTGACAATGCACCAGGAATGAGCACTCTAAGTAGAAGCCAATAATAAAAACAACCTTAATAACTGATTTGGTTGCCTTTTAGAAAGCACCTGCACACTCTGCAGACTGGTAGGAGAAGCTGCTGCCAGCACTGGAACAGGAGTGCAGGTGTCATTAACGGATCATTGATTCCAGTTCATGACAACTCCTTTGGAAAATTCCACCCAATTTCTAGGCCCTGCATGCCTGAGCTTCACAGAAAAGAACTTGAAAGTGATTTTACAAACTGGCAGTCCAGTTCCGGCAAAGCTAAGAAGATACTAGTGCGAGACATTCAGCAGATGATTTACAAATAAATGAAACCTGAACAATGTCTATTTTCAAAGGACACATTTTCATAGAATATGGATTATAGCACGTTCTCTGGAGTCCTGCTTCCACTCCTAACACTACAATGGTATGCGTAATATTTCCATAGAATTAGTTTATTCCCAAACTTGCCTTCACGAGATATTTCTGGCAACAAAACAAAGGCAGACATGTAGACAAATACTCTCCAATGCCAGACTGTCAGCAGATCAAAGCAAAGACATTGAGAGTAAAGCTGTACTGAAAGCAATTCAAAGTACTCACAAGTATTTGCCCCTTTCTTGCTTTGAAAAAAAAAATAATCAAGAAGCTTAAAAAATAATTACTTTAAAGAAACACAGTAATCTTAAGAATTAATAAAATAGTACTACAAAAATTAAAGTTAATATATTATTTGATCTAAGCGATATACTTCAGAGTTACTAGTTTTGCCTCCGGTACTGTAAATATTGGATATTTCTTAGCTTAATAAAGCGACATATGCTACTGATGGTCAAGCGTTGACAAGTCTTAGTAAATTCTCCAGAAAGGATTTCAATATTGCGAAGACTCGACACTTGAAGTGTTAAATATGTTATATTTTGAGTTTTTATCATCCTGATTTGAGACAGTCATTTCATAAAATCAAAACATTTTTGTGTCAGTATTTTAATACATAAAAAGATGACTTTTTATATTAAAATTAGTCCTTTAAAAAAATACGAAGCTAGTAACATTGGGAAAAATATTTTAGCCTCCCTTTGGCTATGAAGACTCATAATGATAAAAATCAAACTTAAAATGTCAACACTTCCGTCTACACCAAAATCCAACAGTTCTAATTGCATTGGTGTCATTGAGCCAGACTAATAAGATAAGTATATGTGCATTTACTGTATACTGTTGTATGTTTGTTGGGGACTAATCATAGTAAAATAAATCCAATACAGTAATGGAAAAGGTTGTGTTATGACTCATAAATATTTATAAACCAGAAAAATAGTGAAGTTTCCGTTTGATATTCAGGAAAAAAAGATTTATTTTCATGGATCCAATTCTTTAAGAGCTTCAGTGTGCAACATTTTTAATCTTTATATAAATGACCTTGACAAAATGAATAAATTGAGCAAGACTATCACCTAGTGGTCAAAGGCAGCAATATTATTTTTTCTTGTGAGGTCTTCTATTTGCTGGGGAGGTGTTTTGGGGCTCTCCCCCCCCTCCCCGAACTCTGTCAAATACTAAATCTGCAAAGTGATATTACATAAGCAACCAATGAATATATTAAGAAATCCCATTGTGCCAGTGTTTTATTACTTATAATTTATTTTTATCTCCAGCAGCTTTTTTTTTTTTTAAACAGTTCTACTAAATCCTTTATTTCACTTATTGGGTTTTTTCCTGAAGCAAACCTAAATGTCTACCTTAAAAGCCTATTCAGACTTCTTCAAGAATATGCAGTATTGAGTTCGGACAACACTCCTTTGACCACGAGAAGTGGAATGGAAAACTGAGAAGATACTTCGGGTAAATAGAAAACCTAAACTGAAGGGGGAATTGAAATAGAGTACTTTCTAAAATAAGCAAAATCCAAAATGGAATAATCAGTATAAATTCCTCAGTGAAAATAGTTCTGGGTGTTGTCTGGGTGCAAGACAAAAACAAAACAAATACACACACACTTAAAGCTCTGCAATGCTATAGTATTGGTATTTGGAAGTCCGTAGGAGATCCTGTCACAGCTCAGAGGATCGGAGACTACACCAACACAGAACAAAAGTTGGAGCATGCCCTAAGGAGCTTGCTCTTTATACCTCCACACTGATATTATACCATGGTGATTATGCTAGAGTCTGTAGGATTACATTATCAAAGGCACAGAGGCTAGAGTTTCTGGGGTTTAACTGGACAATCAGTACACTGTAATTATTTGTCATGTTGGAAGAGGAAACGGTTTTCCATCTTAGATGTTTCCTCCTTGCTTTCAGACAGTTTTCAGTCTCAACTGAGACCAAAAAATAAAAGTGAAAGGATGTAATTTTTTCAGGAAGTACTGGTGCTATTTCTCTTCAAACCATTGTGAAAAGTTGTCCTAAGCAGGCTTCACTGTTTTTCAAACAAAAAGTAATATTTGGAATGGTAACAAAAAATAGCTTCAAGTTTGAAAAGAAAAAACAGTTGCTCCCTGTAGCCCAGGAGACTATCATGTACAGATACAGGACCTCAGCAGCTACCTCGACCACTACGGAGGACTAGGCCAAAGGTGAAAGACCATTTACTTGGATGAACATCTCATTCCTTGGTTATAAAGTACCAGGAACATGGACATAACAAGGCTAGAGAAAGCAAGCAAGGAAGAAAACTCTTTGCTGCTGTTACAATTTATCATGCCTCATAACTACACTCAAAGGAGTAGGATTTGACTCCCACCCACCACTGAAAAAAAAGTGCAAGTAAGTGATATTTCAAAAAAGTCTCCTTATTACCACCTACCAGATAAATTAATCTTAATGACACAAGATCTTACAAACCCCAGAAGAAAAAGGCACTAGTCTCAATCTGGAGCTCTGAAGTTACAGACAACATCTATTTTAATTGCTTTTTTTCCCGTGAATATTTATTTTTAATTAACAAGAGGTACAAAAACTCCAAAAGAAACTAAATGCTCTGCTGCTAGAAGCTAGTTACAATGTAACTCATTAAATTCATAGTTCAGGAACCCTCAAGATGTTCATCTTCACTGTGATGCAAGTAATAATTGTTTACTTCTTCATTCATTCCAGATTAAGAAAATAAGAATGCTTTTCAAAAGTTCCTATGGAATTATGGTTTTTGCTCAATCTAAAGAACCTTTGATGGACTTAAACATGACTTTTATTCAAAGTCAACTGGAATTCAAAAATGTTTCAAGACATTGCTAACCATTTACTGCACCTGATTTGCTGTCTCCTTTTACAAACATTGGTAAACCTATCCTAGCTCACTATTCTTGACAAATTATATATTTCTAAATGCAGCTTAAGGTATGTTTCTAAATCCAGCATAAGGTATCAGTTAAACTGTCTCAACATAGTTCATGCATCTCCCATGCTTGGGTACCTATGAGTTACCCAAGAATGTTGTCCCAGAGCTATGATTGGCAGTTTCATTCTTTCAGCATAGTACAGCTATCACCTTCAGTAAGGGTAAAGCATGCTTTGACAGGAGACAGAGCATTCTTGGGAGCCAAGCTGAAATGTGGAACACGCTACTCATTACAAAAAGTCTGCATTTTTACTTCTCCATCCAAATTGATTTTGCTATACTGGTGGTATATGCACATGACACTTCTACAAACTACTTCAGATGCAGTTTCCAGTTGCTAGAAGAGGGGATCATCCAACCTACCATCTTATTGCTTTGCTTGGGCTAGCACAGAAAAGCAGAGTTCACACAGCACACAAGTGTCAGAGTATTCAAAGGCTCCTCTTCCAGGAAGGGCATGAGAAATTTTGAGGTTTAACTAGGTCAAGTTATTCTGGGATGGCAAACACCACAGCTCCAGAAACCCAATGCTGTGGCTGCATCCAAGTTTCTCAGCCCATGGGCAGCAATAAACCTGTTTTGTCCATGTCACTGTAAAATATGTAGCAAGGAGTGACTTAACATTGTATTACTACCAGAAATAATACAGGAGAAGTTGACCTGAAATAGTGGAGTCTTCTGTTTATTTGAAAAAGAAAATAAAAATATTTTCTGTTCAATTTGACCCATGTCATTTTTTTCCTTAAGCCCCCATCATTTTGTTTGTTTTGACTACTTCAAACAGGTGTTCGGTATTTCACCCCCAACCAGAAGGGCACTGCAGAACTCCTGAGGATATGTGGAAGGTGACAAATCCTGTGCACACAGTGGCTGATTACCCCAACCACAGCTTATGTATCAAAGTACAAACCCGGTAAGGAACAGCATGTAAGGGGTCCCCTGTGTAATGTGAAACTCTACACAGAAAGTGTGCCAGAAGTCAAAGGCAAGTATCAACAGTTTCAAATACTGCTCTCATCTTTCCAACACACTTCTTTCTATACAGTGATGATGAATGATACACACTTTATCAGTTTCTCAATTTTCCAAAAGCAATTACCTATTAGTTGCCAACAAATACTACCACCATCAAGAATTTGTATGTAAAAATATCTGTGTATCCAATTGATCGCTACAGCTGGGTCTTCCCCTTATCCATCATTGTTACACGTATCAATGTTTTATTGCTAGAATCAGAGTAAATTCAGAATGGACACACAAGGACTGTTCACATTAGTTAACATTTATCATCTCTCCTTTATGTCCTGCCCTAGAGCTAATCACCAATCCTTGGCCTCTCTTCTTGACCCCGAGAGCCTACAGGGAACAAAGTGTGTGGGGTTTTTTGGCTGGCAGGGAGCGGGGGAGGGAGGCATGGTGGATAAAGAAAGAAAACCATACTATTTTCTACTCTTCTCTTCCCGAGGAAAGAGTACACCCACTGTTCCCACAGGTATGCATTTGTGAAGGGTGGCTGGAAGGCAGCTGGGACATGAACATGTGGAGTGTTCATAGATGAACAGCACAAGATCAAACAAGAATACTTTCAGAGGTAGACTTACTAGATTTTTTGGCAAGTCAGCAAGTTGTGTCACATGAGTGAAGACGCTTAGTGACTTTATTTATAGCTTCAGTTATTCAGTATTTTGAAACATCTCATAGACGGGATATCTAAATTTGACTAAAGAGAAAAGAATGCAGAAGTGTCTGTCAGACAATACTGGAACATTAGGATTGACATCTTGTACTGGAGTAGGCAATCTGCAGTCTTGGAAAGAGTCAAATCCAACTGAGATATACAGCAAGACTATCATTAATATCTGTAGGTTTACAAACATCAGTTAAAAAGGATGCGTCATTTTTCTTTACCAAGCCTTAATATCTTAAGTTCAAGTCACTCTTCTGATCTTGTTCCTTTAATTCATTTACAGGCAGCTAAGTGTGGGAAAAGGGCTGCCATGAGTGTATTTCTCTTGAACTATTTGGGTCAATTAGACTGGGCAATTGCCTTATAAATCTGCGACCTTGTGCAAAATGCTTTCAGCACTATAGATTCAGATTTAACCAACAAAGATGACCTCACAAATAAAGCTAAATTTACTCTAGGTCAACAAATCACTTTTTATTTATAACTATTGTAAATACCTAACCGTATTTCTTGAAGCACTTCTAAAGTTAATTCGAAAAAATTTCCAAGTATTTGATTGAAATTATCACTAGAAATATTACTTAATTAGACCTTACAATATCTTACACAAAATTAAAACAAGAAAGCATTGTCTTGTCTTAGCTCTACTCAATGGGAAAAGATGACAGGAGCTTTTAACTCTTGGCTTACAACGACTTCAGACTAGATTTGACTTTCAGTGTTTTTGTTGATGGTTTTAGGTTTTATTTTAACTAGTTCTGTGTGATATTCCTGAGAATAAAAAATTTAACACCAGGAAAGAGACACAAACTTCTCCACCATAACTGTAAGAAGTTCACTTGTGATTGTCATTTTCAAAGATGATGACAAAGTCCCAATGTGAGCAGGAGAGCAATACTCATTCCAAACATATTCATACCTCCACTAGCCACAACCAAACTGGCTCAGGAACCAGTGGCAGTTGATCTAGGGCGGCAGATAACTCAGTGCTACGTAATTTATCATCTTTGAAATGTTTTGCAGCTCCTGTTGAGCTCTGTTCTGCCAAGAGTACTACTAGTATCTGGCCTGACTCATAGCTAGCATGTGTATATGTGTGTGCTATAATGCTGCTGTACTCCTGCTGGTCTCCAGAAGGACTCGAAAGCAGGTGCTAGTGCTCTGAAACCCTGCCACAAGATACTTGCCACAGAAAGACACTCTGGCCACAGAATGGACATGTTATTCATGGCAGGAAATGAAAGAGAATCACAGTGCACCAAGTGATTCCTATACTTTTTTTTTTTTTAACTACTGCCATTCTCATTCCAAGGACCTGGTGTCTCTGTCCCACACAAAACACATTCAGATCTGATATAATATTTCCTACAAGTTCTTGCAGCCATCACTGATTACTGGTCTTGTTTTTCAAAGTTTACAACTGTTTTCTGGAGTATCATTTCTGCTAAATCTTGCTATGTTTGAGGGCACCCTATCCCAGGGAGGAGTACTCTCTCTTTACATTCAGTCTATGTTTACTCCCATTGAGTTTTAATGTAACTATTATTCATAGGAATTACATTGTTTTTATCATGACTTAACAAGTCACATCTAGAAATAGAAATAACAGGTCATGACTATGCTGCGTAGCCAATTTAGTACTGATGTTTCAGGTATAAAAGTCTAAGCTGAGCTTCAGTATAAAATTGAGTTCCTTTTCTTCTCTGATACCATCCGTGATCGTATCTGCAGGTGTTAATTGCTCTTTTGATAATACCAAAACTAACTTTATTAAGGCTAACAGTGGGAACGTGGACTACTGCAACTTATTACCAAGGTCCCAAAGTATAAAGAGATACCTTGTCCCCTTTTACTCTCCAAATAAGATGGTTTAACATCAGCACTGTGTCCAATTCCCTGAAGACATTATTAACTCAAGCCTGCAGTGTTAAATAAGTCAGATATCAGATCATACAGAATTAGAATAGACAAATTAATCAGCAGAGGATGCATTGTACAATATCCAGTTCAACCTAACTACATTCATATTACTGTTAGAATTTAGAGACAAGTCTCAGTCTTTAATGACAAATTCACTTTTTTTCTTCATGTGCCAGAAGTTAGCTGACAAGTGTACTGACTGGCGGAATCAGTAGAACAAGAAAAAAATTAAAAATTGCTGCACAGTATTAGCATGTTAGGCTGCTTGGTAGTTTGAGATTCACAAGGCATATTATGTTTTTTTAATAATTAAATACATTGAAACACTTGCAAATTTGAGCTGCTTAGAACCTTGTTTTTCTGTATTACAACTTACTTAAATTGCACATTAGCTTGTGCTACTATGTTTTTGAACAGAAATATTTCAATATCTTCCGGGAACATGTTGCCTCACGAAGTATGTTAATCTCCCACTTCTTCAGACCTGACCACTGCGTTGTCTAATGGATCTATGTCTACTCCAGATCTAAATCTGTAATAATCTCTTCATTCACGCAGATTCTTTACTTTAGGCATTAAAAATCATCTTATAAGACTTACTTTCAATTAAGATGGACAGCACAATTAACGACAATACTTATTTAACAGGGTGAAAATGAGACATGAAGCCAGATTCACAAGCCAAGCTCAAAACCAAAAAAATTAAGTGCAAGTCTCCCCCTTTCAACTACTTCTCCCATCCTCAAATGCTGCATATATTTTAAAAACAAACACACACTACTCAGAAGAATTGACTACACACTCAAACATATAGAACCATAAAATAGTTGAGGTTGGACAGGGCACGTGGAGTCCCACCGCTATCTCAGGGCAGGTGCGGCTGCAAGAGGTTGCTCAGGGTGGGGTCCTGTTGATTTTGAACATCCCCAAGAATGGAGACGCCACAACCTCTCCGGCCTCCCTCTGCCAGTGGTCGATCACCCTTACAGTAAAAAGGGTCTTTCCTATGCTTAAGTGGAATTTCTTGAATTTAAATTTGTGCCCATTGCCTCTCATCCTGTAACTGGGTACCACTGAGAAGCGTCCAGCTCTGTCCTCCCTATATATACAACTGTAATCAATTTGGACGCAGAAATCATACCTGTCACAAAGGGTATCAGACTTTTTTTCAAAGCAAAATCTCCCATTTTTTTTGGTAGGATAGTAACAACTCTTCATTTTAAAGAGCAGCTGTGCAGAAGATAATCTAAATTGTGAAGATTTCATTATTTTCTATGAAGGAAAATGTCAAGGGAATTTCTTTCCCCACCGTCAGTGAATCTTTAACATCTAAAATTTCACTATGATAAATAACACAATTTAAAGCTTTCACTCTCAAATTTAAAAAAAAAAAAAAGTGTTGGTTTACTGTTTCTCCTCACTGAAATATTCTCCTCCCTCCAAAATAAAATTTCAGTAAAATTGACAGGATTTTTGTCAACTACTGAAACTTCATTAGAACTTCAAAAACCATAACGATATATGTTGAAAAACAGGATTTTAACCACCCTCCAAACAACAGCAAACTACATAATAAGAAGCTGGGCATCACCCACCTCCCACTCTGTAGCAAAAGATGACAGCACAATTAATATTAACTTAGCAGGTACTCAGTGTCCAAATACAATTATCAAGCAAATACAAGATCTTTGGTGTACTGTGTTCATTGACTCAAAATAGTGCATCAAAGTCTCCCTCAGAATCAAAACAACAGTTTTTCTTCACTAAATTTTGCAACAATTCTCATTAAAAATCAGTTTTAACTATGTTGTATCAGATGTAGGAGGTAAGATACCTGAACAAGCATTGTTATCTCTGTATCATTCCAGAAAAGGAACAGAGAACCCAAATCTATCCATGTTTGGCTCTATCTCTAAAAGCCATGGGACTTGAACAGAAGGTCGTAATACAAGGTTAAAGTTAACCAATATTGATGAGAGATGCAGTATAATGTGAAGTCTGCTACGGGCAGAATTACAGAAGAGTACAATTTTCATCCTTACTATTGTTTTTGGGAAAAAAACAAATGCAGGTGTTGAGATTCATAAATAATCTAGTTCTACAGTTTTATTGTTCTCCCTGTCTTCCTTCTGGCTTCAGAAATTGGTGCCAATTTCTTAGCCCTGGATCAAATTTTATTAAAGATGATAAAACAGTACAGGGTTTACATAGTATTGAGAAGGCAATGACATGAGAAGTGGGATTTGTATTACATGCATTTGTATGTATGGATTGGACTCAACAAATGAATTGACTCTATCCAGCTCTTCCCAACTAGCACAGAATCTTGTTTTGTATTAATTTTCAGGCAGCAGAACTGTTTCACTCAGAAGATGAAGTGTTTTGGAATGAGTTTGAATGAGATAGTTAAAAACATCACATCTAATCTTTTTTTAAATCGCACGCATTTAAATTGTCACAGCCAAAGAGCCCTGTTCACATTCTGCTTTCAACCACACTAGAAAAAAATCCAGAGGAAAAATACCATAAAAACCTCATCTGCTTTGTGATCTTTTGGGAACTGAATAATAATAATAATAATAATGCTTAACAGTGATATAGCACTTTACCTCTTCAAAGCACTGCACAATCATTAACTGAAAAATCATCTGACAACAATAACTAATCTACCTCACGTCTGCCATCAGTGCTGCACTCCAAACGCTCTTCATTCAGTCCTGCTGAGAGCATTGTTGCAAGAGAGGACACTGCTTCGTGTATCTAACACCAACTTTGTTCTCTTTCTCAAGTTTAACTGGTACGCTTCCTGGATGAAGCAAAACGTGCCTCAGAGGCCAGTACCAGCGGAAAGTGCCCTAGTAAGAAAAACCATAGCTGCCAAACGATTTGTTGCTGATGCTCTAGTGGTTCAGGAGGATGCTGAATTGTCAGCTCACATGACAGTGGCTGTGGTCCTCAGTGTACAACTGATGTTCACTTTTCCCAGAAGTAAAATAATGAATTTTTCTATTTTAAAAGCAAACAAAAACCCACAGAATTCTTCAACTTCCAGCTAAACACAGTTTTGTTGAATAACTAGGAAATGCTTCTGTATTTGGGGGAGGAAGGGGAGTGTGTAGGCTGATGTATCTAGGAATAGCAAACTACTGAGCTAATTTAATGATTGTTCTCCTCTGAAACATCTGCAATTTAAAACTGTAAATGCAGGATTTTCCAGAGATTGGCTGACTTGGTTACTACAGATATAGCAAGTAACACTAAGTGGTTTTGCATTCAATTTGGCACAACCAGTAGGGTTAAGTAGTAATTTATTACCACCTGGCTATTTTGAAGTCACCTTTACCATTTCTCACATATGCATCCTGAAGGATTATTGTACGGAAAGGAAAACCATGACAAGTAATCCAGAGCATTCAAGAGGTCACTTTCTGATAAATGCTCCCTGAGATAGGGGATACACAGAAAAAAGGATCACTGATACGGTTTGCTTGGGAAAGCAGCTGCAACAAATCAAACAGATACAGAACAGACAGAACTTTCAAATTTATCTCTCCCCCGCCCCATTTATTCCTTCATCTGTATCTTCTATATAAACACTTGGAACTGTGCTGTGTATTCTGGGTATTACGACAATAAATCCTTTATTTGCATTTTACCTTAATCTGGCTTGTATAAAGGGGAACTTCAAGGTAACTCTCTAAAAAGGACATCTCTCCCAAAGGCACGGCAATTCTATAACCAGAGTAATGGGATTCCTTTGCAAGTGCTTTAGCTTCCCAGCACATTCTCCAAAACAGTAAAATCATTTGTCAAAGACTGTTAGGCTGGTTTGAGAATGAAGACTGCAGGATCAGAAGAAAATTGCCTTTTAGTTACCAGGGATAATCCGTAGAACACTCCAGCTTTCTGCTTGGATAAGGAAGACCTCACCTCATTTTCAGATCTTTATGGCAAACACCACCAGAGGTTTGTTGTATTTGTAGCAACACCAGACACTGATGGCTTTACTAGGCAATTTTGCATTCCCATTCATTATTAGAAACGTTTCTATTCTCAATTTATTTGCACAGTGCTTTCAGAATTTGAGCTTTATATTCTGCAAATATTAGCAGAACTGGTAAATTTTAGAAAACTTCAGTGTTTTTTGCAAAAACAACTTTTAGAAACATCTCTGAGCATCTAGTAAAAGTGTAGAAAACATCATCGCTTCAGGGAGTACACACAGAAAGCAACTCGTGTGGGGTTCACTATCTTATACCACCCTCAATCCTTATGGGAAGCACAAGTTATCACATATAATCACAGACAGACATACATGCCTTTCTTCTTTTCCATGAACCTACATTTTGTTGTGTATATCATAGTTTCCGTATCAACTTCTAGTCTGCTGAAGAGGCCTCCCAGCTGTGCATAAAATTAAGCAGTACTGTTGTCTTACAGTAATAGCGTTACCAGCATTAGAAGTATATTTACTATTTTTTGAGAAAAGGGCACAAAATTTGCAGTTCTCTCTGCCATAATTAATTTACAAAGCATTAAAGAAATTAACACTGGGTGATCCAAAGCTATAACAGGAATAAAAAGCAAAGATGACAATTTCTTTGTTTACAACTTAAAGTGGGGTTTTTTAATTATTAAAGGAATGATTTTTTTTTTCCTTAATGGACTAATGCATTAAACCTCGAAGTTAGAAGGCTGATCTATTACCTCTTTCTTCTCTTCAAGTCTCTTTGACTAATTATTTTCTTTTGGTTTTGGTAGCTCCTCTGGGGCTGCAGGACCACAAAGTAAGCCAACGTGCACATTTCCATTGGGTCATAAACCCTGACTAGATGACAGTTAACCCCAGTGGCCAACTTGCTGAGGAAGAGTCACAAAGACATTTATAACTCATGACTAGTGTGTTTGAATGTATTTCAAACATTGTTTATGCCCTGTGGCAGTTTTACAGCTCTTCACAGCAAAGCTAACTTCTTCTGTAAATACCTACCATTTCACTGAGGATAGTTTCTCTTCAAGGTGCCTACATTCTTCAGGTGCCCCCAAACTGAGTTTGCACAAATGATGCAACTAAATTATTGTAGCAAGTCTAAGCTACCATGCCTTTTGTCAATAATGAATCCTATTAGTCCTATCTATTAGCACTATAAAAGGGAGACTTTGTCATTTGTGGTCATTGGAGAGACTTGTCCTTCAAAAAAGTTTGAAGGATTTTCTTCCACACAAAAAGATCTTCATGAAACAAAACAACCCATATCATATGACAGGCTGAGAGAGTTGGGGTTGTTCAGCCTGGAGAAGAGAAGGCTCCAGGGAGACCTTACAGCAGCCTTCCAGTATCTGAAAGGGGCCTACAGGAACGATGGGGAGGGACTTTTTACAAGGGCATGTAGGGATAGGACGAGGGGTAATGGCTTCGAACTGGAAGAGGGGAGATTCAGATTAGATCTCAGGAAGAAATTTTTCACTATGAAGGTGGCGAGGCACTGGCACAGGTTGCCCAGGGAAGCTGTGGATGCCCCGTCCCTGGAGGTGTTCAAGGCCAGGTTGGATGGGGCTTTGAGCAACCTGGTCTAGTAGGAGGTGTCCTTGCCCATGGCAGGGGAATTGGAACTACATGATCTTTAAGGTCCCTTCCAACCCAAACCATTCTATGATATTCCTACATGGTATTGGAAAACGTGCACTTGCACACCTAGTGCATCCCACAAGCCCACATGCTGGTATTTTTAGGTTAATCAAGGACAAAACACATTGGGCACAATCATGATAATATACTTCCTACCTTTCATAAATTAGTTTCCTCGTGATCTTCTCCACTTACCTCATTGATCTGCAGCTGCACTATTCCATTTTGATCTTTTAAGACTGCTATGTCAGCTCTACCAGTTTTCCACAGAAAAAAAAAATGCAACTCTAAACCATTTCAGTGAGAAGTGAGATTGGTCCTGCTTGCACACCACTTAAAAATAGGCAGTCTATATACCAGTGCAGCAATAACTAGAGAAGTAGAGACGAATTAAATCAGGATTCAGATTCATCTGCAGCATCAAGGTTTGTTTTCCTCACCCCTAACTGTCCCCTTCCATTTCTTCCCTAGCTTTCACTAATCCAGACAGTTTAGAATTAGCACAATCCCAAAACAAGCAGAAAACAAAGAGAAATTAAATGAGACAAGCAATGTTACAATGGAATTTTTTCTTATTTGCTTTAAAATAATATCTTTAGAAGCATTCCCATAGAGATCCAATTTAACTAGGAATACAAAAAGAAATTGAAGTATGGAATTTTGCTGAAATGCATGAAGCACAACCATATACATGAACAGTTTGAATATGTGTTGGACAGTACTATAACATCACTGATATTGCGGTGTACCTAGAACAACCTGAAACTGTTGCAAATTTAGGAAAGAACAGCAATAATTCAAGTTATGATGAGCTGGTCTCACTGTCATCTTCTGTAGTCTTATGCAATTAAGATCTCTCCTCCCTGCTAAAGCCTCACCCCAAAATCTAAGCAAGGCATCCACATTGTCCTGTAGATGCGCATTAAACATTCTTACTCACAAAGAATGCATATCTTGCCTGGGCAACTGTCATGTACACAAAAGAAACATGTTTAGAGAGGAAAGCATACAAGAAGTTATTCACTCAAGCATATGACATACAGGTCATATAATATTCTCCTTCCTGGGGGGCAGTGATGGGGGGACAAACAAGAAAACCCCACGCAATCCCTGAGAATTGTTTATTTTTGTGCTGGGCATCTGTCAGAATACTTCAATCCTATCTAAAGTCCCATCTAAGACCCACTCTTTTTGGTCACTGCATACATATTGTATGAATTTATCATATCAGAAATAGACTAATTAGAGCTAGCATTTGGTATCAGATTATTCAGATATGGGTTTTGTTATATCCTAAGAATTTGTTTTTATCTTTTCCTGAATGCAGGAGCTGAAGGGGGTTTGATCTTTGTTTAAGTGGTAGAATTTAATTTCTCTAGAAACAAGTATCATTGCATTTATTTTACCAGATTAGCATTAATCTATTTTAATATTATTATAGAGAAAAAGAGTATAGTCTAGTTGTGAAAAGCACAGAGAAATCAGTAGCATTTAAAGTCTCCTGTCCTGACAAACATTATCTTGCTCATTTATTTAGCTCTTGTGAACTCTTTATGCATGGTTCATTACCGAAACAAAGCTTGCAGCTAGTAGCATTTATCTGTCTTCTCCCAAGCGTGCTCTTAAGGGATATGTCCCTGTCTCTTGTTTATAACACTCTGCCACTAGGTGGGAACCTTTGAAAGAAAGATAAAAACCCTCTTGCCTCAACTGCACCATTTATTCAAGAAACCTAGTATATATGCAGAGGAAAAATACTTGAAAGTGTCTTTTGGGAAAAAAACCAAAATGGCATCAAGTTCATACTGTTTACATTTAATAAGCAACTCTTATCAGGACTGATATCAGCACATTGTTTTACTTCCTCAGAGGGATTTACTAGTAGCTCATTCACCAGTTTGGGATTTTTTGTTTGGCTCAGTTCCAAAGGAAGTTTTTGTTTGGGTTCACTTTTTGGGGGTTTGGTTTTTCAGGTTGTGTGTGTGTGTGTGCGCGTGCCTGTCCTGGGGAAATCAGATAGACCACCTACCTGATCAGTTGGGAGCCTGGCAGGGAGTTTGCACACTGCAGACAGAAACATATCTAAAGCACACAAACCCAAACCTGTTCTTGTTCATTTAATAAAGGGTTAAATTAGACCTACTTTTTTTTAGACATTTGTTTTCCTCATGTTTCATTAAATATGATACCTACAAACTACCTTTTGGGCACAAAATCCTCACTAACAACATTTTAAATTTAAGTGCAATGCCCTACAGAGTTATTTTCAAAAGCACACACCTATGCATGTAAATGCATGTGCCTACAACCATGCAATTCACTGAAGAAGCATTAAGTATTAGTGCAACACAGTAGTGCTTATTGTTACCTCAATTTTATCCTGTTAAGCTGTGCTTGTTGGAGTAAAGTCAATTCAAGTTGCTTTAGTTACTCTCAAAGTCTGAACCATTACCTGGAGAACTGTAACACTGACTTAACTGCACTCAGATCTATTTCAGGCCTTACTGAATTATTCTATGCCATTTATAAAACACTGTTGAGTATAATGCAGTATTTTCCAGTTAATCTTTTAGGCACTGGCATGTTGCAACAAATGTGAAACAAATGCAATGTATTGTTGTCGGCAGAGGGGCATAGGTAGAAAGCCCATCATCCTTCTTTTGGCATTTAAATAGTAGGGCAACTGAGAAAAGCGACTTCATTCCTCTGGCGGTACAAGATGAAGTACATCTCCTAACGAAGGAACAGCTGAGGTTTTCCACAACAATGCATTTCCCATACACAAACCTCACATTTCTCCTTCAAGAATATTTTTCCTAGGAAACATATTTTTTGGTTGAAAAATGAACTTTAATTTTGCTGAAACTTCAAGAACAAGAAATAAATACTGAAAAAGTAGATATTGAAAAGCTATGCTGCAGCACATCCCACCTCTCATTTGAACTATTTGAAGTTGTGTGCTGCAATACTTTGTGTGCTTTTGGTCATGATAGAAATATCATTTGGGGAAATTCTGTTTCTTAATATCCATGAACTCTGTGCAAAGCAAAATTTTCCTCAAAAAAAAATATGACAGGGAAGAGTCGGTCCAAACAAAGTAGTCCTCAGTCACTTTTTCTCTGACTTTCTTCCAGGCACTGGTTCCAGGTACTTTTTTTTGGACTGTTTCTGTGACACTGTTTCCAGATTAAGCATTTCTGGCATATTATAGAGCTATGTTACATCTGTGCTACCTAGCCAGGTAGCACTGCACAGGAAGACCAGCTTTATTGCTCTCTGGTACCATTCAGTTGTTCCATAAGGCAGCCCAAACATCAACAAGCCTGAAGCAAGGCTTCTTTGCACAACCTACCTTCATAGTTGTTATATTTGCCATAGCAGAGCTTGAAGTGCCCTGTTTCAGCCCTGTAACTGGGGCACAGCCCCTCACGTACACCTGCCGACAGCACCACATCCCCCCAGTGCACGCACTGAGCGAGGAGACCGCGTGCACAGCCATGCTAGCACAGCATCAGCCCAAGCTAACACCGACTGCTCTCCGCCTGCACAGCGCTGCAGTCCTGCCTGGGGAGCTTTCTCCTCACCTGGCCTTAATACCATCCCTTTCAAACATAATTGCTTGCAGCAGTTTTGCTGTCACTGGAGGAACTCACTATAGAAGAGTCATCCTTAGTATTCAGTGTTTTTAAGCAAAACAGCGCCCTTCGTGTAGCAGCTTTCCCCCCAGCAATGTCACTAGGGAAAATCCAGGTAAGGAAACAACTGGGAAACTGACTAGATAAAACCTTGTTAAAAATTTAAATTTCGTAACAAGCATTTATATTTGTATGTCACTTTTTTTTGGCTTCAAAAGAGTGTAAGCTACATTTAGAAGCAGCTTATATCTACACCAGTTGGAGTAAAAAGTAATGAGTAATTTGTAAAATAAACTTTTACAAATGTGTGAGTCGAAGTTTTGTTATCTATGTGTAACTAATAAAAATAACCATCACCATCAAGGCCTGAACAATTGAGCTGGAACAAACCTAACTAGTCTCAAATTGAGTGCAAGCTTTTGAGCAAAGACTGAAGGCACCTGCACACCACTCGCACTATATGTTACATGCCTACCTTTCCCAGCTTGTCTCCAGGCCATCAGAAGGACTTCCTCAGTTCCCCTAATGAAAAACTCTAGTCTGTGTCCTCAGGCAATCAGACAGAAATCTCCTCGAAGAGGACAGTCCTAAGAACAAAGGTCAAGAGAAATGCACTCAAATAATATCTGTCAGCTACTTATGCTGCAGAGCTGAGGAGGTAGATTGTCACCTGAACTCTTAGCTTCTTGCTTTTTAAAAATAATTTGCCACCAAATTAAGCAAACTTCATATGCATCTATCAGTCTCTTTCCAATAGCTTTCAGGAACTATTTAATATTGACAGTCATAAAAGAACTTTATTTTTGGCTAATTGACCCATTGTAGGAATGGGTAAGGATCTTCTTCATTGGGGGTAAAAGGCCCGATTTGGCCACGATATTGTTGAGACTGTTCAGGCACTCTAAAACGACATTAAACATTCCAAATGCTTCAGCAGCACACAAGAAGCTTCAGCAGAGTGGTCAGCAAGACAGGAACCCATAAATCAGTCTGTTGCCGCAATATGGGAACTGGTGGTTACAAGCACATTAAGGGCATTCGGAGATGAGATGGTAGGAAGCCAACTCATTATAGTGACAAACAGCACCCAGATGCAGGAACATCTGCTCGCAGAGCCGGACACCTGCCCTAGCAAACAGCTACTGTTCTCAGCCTGCAGGCAGAACAGCCGCATGACTGGAGGAGGACAGCCGCACTGGCATCCTGGTACAGAGACAGCCGATGCCCCAGCTAGCGGAGACATAAGCCCAGCTCAGCCTGGTGGCACTTGAACCCTTCAGTGCAGGGCACGCTGGTCCTGTGTCCTACAGTAACAAAGGGAAGTATTTTCTTACATGATGTCAGAAAAACGTAATGAAGTCAATTCCCCTTCCCATTTTCCAAAATCAGTTGTTCAGTTATTGATTTCATGAAGCCTCAAGTTTAACTAGTTTACAGCAAAGAAAAAAATTCCTACTGATGACAAATATGAAATCCAGGAACATAGAAGCACAGTAAAGGGTGATGTGCAAGCAGCAAAGCTGAAAAGTAGCTTTTGAATGGGCTCAAGCAGAAAATCAAGTAAAAGAGAGTCCAAGAATATGGTAAACAAGGGACATAGCCTAGAAAGGGCTGATAACTATAGACCCTGTCCCAGAGCGCTTTAAGAGGGCTCAAGAGAACAAACTTCTGAAGGGGACTGTTTTCAGGGAAGATGTACTGCTTTTCAGACAAATGGTGAGGTGTGGAGGCTATCAGGAAAAGATGCTCTTTTAAAGACAGATTAAAAATTAAATAAATAAATAGAAGAACAAACACTGGAATGCCCATTCTTTAAGGAAGTGCACGATTTAACTAGACGTGCAAGTACGCTTAACAGGATCCACTGAAGGCTAGAAATAACACATGGGTAATCATACCATTAAACGAGAGGAGTAGCTTTCCTGTGACTCCTTCGACTAATCAGGAAGTTGAGGCTCCTTATTTAGTTGTCCAAACTGGACACCCTAAGTAATGTGAATACTTCAGACAATGCATTATTTTTGCTTCATCTAGATGTTTTCTAGCAAGTAGTACTGAAGAGATTTGGGTAAAAAATTATGGTATTGGCAGCGACAGAAAGCAGGAAAATATGAAGTCAGCTACAGTTACTTAAGGAGCATAATAGCTACTTGAGTTATTTCCTAGAATTCATTCAAATCTAGAACAAAGGTTTCAGCCCAAGCATTTCCAGGAATTCAGTTGAGGCCCCAGAGGATAGCAGTTCATTCAGGAATGGGACGTTACAGTAATAGGCATGAATAAGAGGCCTCTTTAGATTACAAGAAAAAGTCATTATGGGCNAGGTGTGACCCCTCTATGCTTTTCTGCTTCTGACCCTTCAACGGGGCAAATAACAAAGTTGGCTGCCCTTCATTGTTATAGCAATAAGGGTAAGCAAGAGCCTCTCTGCATCAGCTATAAACATGGGTCTTATCTCTCTGACAACAAACAGTTTTCTGCACAACATGCTGTTAATTTCAGCAGTTAGAAGAGGCCTAGCTAAAAAGTAAAGTTGCTGAACAATATTGGTCATGTTTTACCTCAAATCAGGACAAAGGAGATCCAAGAAGCTGACTGTCAGAGCACATAACCAATTTAGGAACCGAGACTGGAATTACTGCAAAGTTAGTTTCAGTAACGACATGACCCAGCTATATCTCACTTACCCTAGCCACAAGTAGTCAAAGATATCTGCATACCTTTTACAAATACGACCATTGAAGAACATGTTGAAGTGAAGCCACTGTTGCACCCACCCCGGTGAGGCAGATTGCAGCAGTGATAGAACTCTGGGTGAGCACTGCCTCTGCCCCATCCCTTTCCACCCCACCCTGTCCTCACAATTCACTTCCAGAATTGCATCCTTACAACCAACATGCACTAGGGACACAGCTTTCAGTGCTCAGAGTTGAGCTGTAAGTTCCCACATCTATTCAAAATCCATAATTAAAATGCAATTGTGATTTTTGAATGGAACCAAGTTGTGCTTCTACCCCTCCTTCCATTTCATAAACATCAATACAGAAACTCAGTTAGTTTACCCATTTACAATGGAGAAATTCTTGCCATTGAAAAACATCATCTAGTTAGGGTTCAAGGGTAGGTCTTTATCTATATAGTTTTGAGATCCAGAGACAAAAAAGCTTCATGGGACTTTTGTTACCATAGGGAAAAAGCTGCAAATGTTGTAAATAAAAGAAATAAAACCCTCTCTGATAACATTCTCCCAAGATTAGCAAAGACAGATGCCCACATACCATAGAAGGCAGATAAACACAAAGTTAATCTGTAAATACAATAACTAAGTTTTTGATATTTAAATGTGAAGCTTAAGCTACAATGAACTAATGCACTAAATGAATTTTAGCTTGCCAGGTATAACAGAACCACTCAGTTTATTTTTAATTGCTCTATCGAAGTTGTTTACTCTGAAATGAACACCAAAGTAAGTCATCCAGGCCTAAGCGTTTTGTAGATCTGCATTTCTCAGTCACCTCAAAGAGCATTCCTCATGAATATTTCTTTTATAAATCATAGGGCTTTATATAAACAAAGTCACACAGGATTAAGTTGCTTGTTAATTACTGTAATTCATTTTCTTCTTAAAAATGCTACTTTGTTGATTGATTAATAAACTTAATTATTTTTCTAAAAATCTGATTGCTTTGGAAACATAGTATCAAGTAGAAATACATGCAACAGCAAAAACTTTCGTCCCTGTAGCAAACTCTCAAAAAATAAGTCAAACCAAAAAGCCTATTCCCGTTCAACCTGTAGTCTCATTTTCCAGAGCAAATCTGCCCATTGGGCTCATGATAAAGATGAAACCTAAAATAATATTACAAATAGCTCCACTGTGCTTGCAGCAAATTATGACTTTTATAGGTACAAGGGGAAAGCAGCTTTTATGGTAACACTAAAATGACTGGTGGGAAACACTATAAAGCTTGCTGCTGCTGTTAGAGCAGTGCTCCATATTTAAGAGGTAAAAAAAGGTACGTGCAAATGTGTATAAAATAATGGAAATGGTAACTTCCAGTTTCTGTAAACAGTTGGATATTCTTAGATGTGCATTTCTTAAATTTGCTACAGATTAACAAAAATATGAACAAAAACCCCTCAAAAGTCTTGCTACCTTTGCTCTTAATGCTTGCAACATGAGAGCAATACAAGTACAAGATATTGGCTGTATCTGTTGTACAGTTTGACAGCTGTAATGTAGGGTTCCATCTTCAAACCTAGAAGCAAAGCATTCCATTTCACCCAAATTCTTTTACATAAGCAAAACCCAACACCCTTTAATACTCAAATTGTGAGTGTTCCTTCAATACTCTGTTCCTTGGGAATAGACAATTTTACATTGGTGCTTTTGAAAAGTTCTTCTTCTTGCAACTACACATCGTTAAAACCAGAGTCGACACACAGAAGTCTAGTTCTGCAGGAGTTTACTGGAAACCTAAGCAAGCTGGGTCCAATTACACAACAACATCCTACCCTACCGCCATTGAAAGGGGAAGAATTTTCTTCCTGTTCTTAGGAAGAGAACTGAATCGCAAAAACCAGCAAATATTGTCACCTTATTACCTACAAGTGGAAACAGAGAGAAGAATCCAAAGATCAACGAAACATTGAGGTTTTGACACCTTTACCACAATCAGGCAAGTTTGAGAACCGTTCTATGAACTTTTTATGCCAAAATAATCCAAAATAGTTGCCATTGTAGATGCCAGTTAAATTCTCTATTCTTGTTTTCTGTGTCAGGTTCAGGTTTTCATAAGAACACAAATTTAAGGTTGCATCAGGAGGTAAATAGCAGGAGAATTATGAAGGTAAGTATTTCATCCTTCTATTCTTTTAGCCATTTTTCTAACATGTCTGCAATTTTGCAGAAATCTGATCAGCAGACCTGCAAAGGAAATATCCTCCCTCTGTAACAAAGATTTATGATATTGAATTCTGAGAATTCAATATATGATGAAAAACAATCCTATTAAACAAGGAGTTTAATCTTTTTCTATTGTGATGAATTATCAATATCATGCCTTATCAAACACATAAAATATTAACTAAAAATAAAGTTGATGAGGGCTGTTGTGCTGTATCCAAGTTTTATCCTTCATGAATAGCTATTAATATCTACTATAAAAATTACCATATGAAGAGATGCCCTTCCATTTTTGCACCCTGATTAAGAATAAATGCCTTGCAACTATAAGAGCTGCTCAGTGCTAACTAAACCACTTCTAGTTCCCATTTGCAAAACTGTTGTCCTTCAAATACTGGTCGTCATTACTGCCTGACAATCGTTATGCTTTCCAGTGGGTTTCTTTAGGGACTTTGCCTATCTTTTCCTGAATCATTATTTAAACCAGAATTATAAACAGCAAATTAACTAACTCTCAGACAAAAGGATAATATTTCAGACCACTTCAAAGATTCACGCTATCCACGTTGCATTGTACATGCAGAAACCAGAACAGAGCAAGTACTGTCCGTCTGAACCAGCAGGTATGACTTTTTAGAAGTATTTTTAAACATAGGTTTCACACTTTGCACTTACAGTTTATTACTACTCTTCTACCAGGTTTTCTACAGTTCCTTCATTTATAATGATAAAACAGTATTGGTAAAGCTATTCAAACAATACTCATCTTGCTTAACAACTAACCAGTTTACTGAAATTATATGTTCCTATTTATCATGTATCACAAGTTAGATGTAACACAGTCTTAAGAAATACAGCTGCAAAGCAGTAAACATTAAACCCTGTGGAAAGTAATAGATTAACAAAATACGCTTTGATGTTACTTATCACAGAGCTACGGCACATTCACTTGAAAAGTGGGAAAATATCCTGGCACTCAAACAAGTATAGTCAAACTCATTGATTTCCAATCTCTACATTACAAGTGTCAGAATATAACACAAAAATAAGCACAAGCTCACATTTTTTGAATGAAGCTACAAGACTGTGTTCTTATCAGCATATATATGCTGGGTTACCAATTGCAGTAGAAGATATTACAAGACAAAAATCAAGTGACTGGATGGCCAAGCTATAAAGCTCTTGCAATATTCAGGGCTGTAAAACTGCACAAAATTGGCCGTTCTCAAAGCGCAATCCATAGTCAGTGTCATATAGAGTACCTTCCAGTAATTTCATCATTATCTGGTTCTGGCTCTTCATTAGAGCTACTATTATTTTTCTGCTTAGAATAAAAAGTAAACTTCACATCATGGGGGTTTTTGGTGGTGGTTTTTTTGTGTGTGGGTTTTGGGGTTTTTTTTGGTGGTGGTTTTTGTTTTGTTTTTGTTTTGTGGTTTTTTTTTTTTTTTTTTAAATAAACTATTTTATCTACCTTCCATTTCATTGAATGCATATCAACAGAGAAGAATTTGCACCTGTGGCTTTTGAAGACTGACCAGCTTGGCAGATCATGCCACTTACAGTAAGTGAACTAGAAGTTGACTCAAGTAGCTGTTTACAGCACAGCCAAATTATTATACAGAATAATCTAGAGTTTCAGAACCCAAATGGTCACAGTAATAAGGAAACCATATGAAAAGTATGTATGTTTTCATCACGGCAGAAATTCATGGAAGTGTTGCATTTGTGTTTCGTGGTTTCTGACTGCCTGCTAATTATGAGACAGACATTTGTGTCAACCTTACATTCCATTGGTTTGGATGCTTCAAGTTGCAGCAGTGTAACTTCTAACTCTTGTTACCTGGGGGAGTTTTTATACATAATAAAACAAATTAGGAAAAGTAAAGGTGAATTCCTCACTACAATGTATTTCTGTCAACATCATCTCTCTTGGAAGAAAGCTTTCTGCTTTTTAAGGTATATGTGCTCACGTTTTGTGAATGGCATTCCTGGAGGGAACAAATGCTTAGATCAGGACATCAGTAGACATAGCTAAACTTATAATAACAGAATTTATTGAGGAAAGAGTGGCCTTTCCCTAGAAATCACCTACAAATGGAAAAAATAAAAATAGGTATTTCTATGAAGAGAAAAGAATGGTGTTTTATTTTGTATAATTAGCATCACACAGTCTCTCCCAAGTGTTAAAGCAATCACAAGCCAAGCATAAATGCAATAAGCAAACACAGCCAAGGTGAGCTATTCACTCAACTTTTCACAAGAGTTCTGATCTTGAGCATTACAGGCATTTTGCTTTCAAAAAAAAAAAAATCTTGTTATCAAAGCTTGCAGTATTTACATGCACTATATGGGTAAGAAATCATACGCCAATGTAATCTTTTAAAAAAAAAAAAATTAAGGTTCAGAGAAATAATTCCTTAAAAACTGTATTTTACCAGCCCTTTGTGTGAGGCTCTGTATTCATACCTTAGCTAACACTGCTAACACCCAAAGCAAGAAAATTATACTTGCTCAGTCACAGAGAAATCTGTTGCCATTGGAAACACGAAGATAAAAACTCAGGAACTGGTAGCAGGAGTAAATGAAACCCCTCTTTTCAAACATACAAAGAAAGTACAAATAAACATGTAGCGCTATGCAACAATTGAGATTTAATTCTAATTTAGGCAAGGGTATGTGATTTTTAAGTATGATAGCTGTATCTGAACAATCCATATACAGTTGGAACTTGCTTTGTTTTAACTTAATATCCTTCAAAAATTCCTTTGTTCCACCCATCTACAAAGGGACATAAATAGACCTGCGCATTCACCCTAGTGTACATTTTTCTGTGAAACGCTTTCCCCATACAGGTCTCAACGGGTTCAGCAAAATAGACATGAAAATAATGTATCATTGAGAATGAACTCATCCTTGAACAGATTATTATGTTAAACTCCTTTTTAAAGTGTAAAATTTATGTTACCTTCTAAAAAACATAGAGCCTCCTCAGGTAGAATTCAAATATGAACTACTAAGCACTCACCAATTGATAACAAATAATTTTAACTGATTCTTAAGTCACTTCAAATTGTTGTTGTATGTGCTAATTTCTGCAAATCTAATTTCAAGAAAGTTTTGCTGACAAAGCACTAAAGTTAAATAATTTGTAACTTGCTAGTGACAAATTAGATTAAATGTGGCGATGTCAATGTAATAGCTTCATAATTTACTCAATATCCAGAGGATTAAAGCTTTGTTATGAATCAATAATCCATCAGCCATGGTGTTGTGAAGCACATCTGTTATTGATATTTAAATTTCTACTAAAATTTTTGAATGGAACAAAAACTTGGGACGTTCTATTCAGTTTTAAAGAAATTACTACAGTGATCAATTAAAAAAAATGCACCAGCAAAGTGCTTTGGTTTCATCTGACTTCAGATTTTAAGGTGTCTCAAAACACACATACAATCTCAACAGTTAAATGTATCAAGAGTGCTACTGGTGAACCCAAAGGCCATTATTCAACACTGCAATTCAGATGAATGAAATGCTCTTACCCCATTTCAGATCAGTATTTTTCTACCCCTATACAGCTCATGTTCCTGATAGAAATTCTGTCTGAGGCTCTCCTCCACTCTTTCCCAAATTACAAAAAACTCAAACTGAAGATACCTGGTGAAATTATTTAAATTTCAATTTTGTGCTATGCTTTTCAGTGTTCTTGGCTTATTGCCACTGGCACCTAAATGTGAAGGCTCACTAGCACCATCCTGTCACCGGCTGCTGTTCAGACTAGCAAATAGCTCACAAAACAATTAACTGAGATTTTGTTTACATCTTTGTTTGGTTCATAGTTTCATAGTCCATAGCATCATGTACATAAATACTTTGATGTCTCATACTGTAGAGGTTGCTTATGAGAGAGTAACTTCAGATGCTAAATATTCATCTTATCATCAGCAATTATACAATAACTCAGACTCGATATTGTGGCAAGCCTCCAATTTCATTCTTGAGTTAGAAGAGAAACGCAACCACTGTGCTGAGATCTCCCCTACTCTAATTTAATGGCCAGAGAACAAACATGCAGATTCAGTATTCCACTACAGGCTCCATAGAATGTTTAGACCAACTCAACACACCCCTCGCCCCCAATTAGTTAGATGGCAAAAAGTGTTAAGATTATTTATAACATTCTGTCTCTCAAAAAAGTATACCCTGCAAGACAGATTTTCACAGAAACAAATTTATTGTCTAGATTACTTTGATTTCAACTTGTGTTCACTAAGTGTTATGTTCCTCCTAAACTGAATCAGTCCCTTGGGAGGAGGAAAGTAGCATAAGCATTGAAGTTGCCTCATCTTGGAATAAATAAAGAACATGCACTGAGGGGTTGCCCTTAGGAAAGATGACAGTAAGAGTGCAAAAGCCGAACGTCTTTGAGAATCCTGTCTAATGAACATGTTTATAGGTTTATCCTGTAATGGCATGCTGGCTGGTAACACTGAAAAGTTTTGCTTGCAGCTTGCATTTCAAGACGTGCCCAAGTAATCTGCTCGACAGGTAATGAAACTTTGTGCTATTACCTTTAGCTTGAAGCAGAGTTCTTAAAATATCCCTCTCATATTGATTTGTGATGAAATTAATTATGTTTTCCTGCAAGCTGGAACCCATAGCTAAAACCAGAGTCTAATCAAACCAACTGGGGCTAAGATGGTGGTAAAAGAACCCTTAAAATACAGAACAGGAAAAAAAGGACTCCTGGTCTTTGACAGAGTGACTTGGCTCCCTGTAGAGGGATAAGGGTTAAATCTCATCACAAACAGCCAGGAGCCCTGCAGTCCACTAACAAGGGTGGGGGATTACCAGGAGCTCCACATCTGTTATTGACAATGCTGATGAGCCTAATTGGCAACATGCAGCTGATCCCCCTGTAGCAGCAGGGGAGAGAAACAAATAAAGAGCAAAAAGGTGGATAAGACAGCTTGAGCGATGCACTTCCCAGAGTGGTTTTCTGGATAACCTGCTCTTGTGTGCTGCAGCTCACTGGTCCTCTCTAGTAGAAGGTTGGGGGGCTGCTGCAGACTTTGCACCAGTGTGACCGTGGAGTTCTGGCAGGCAAACAGAATAGACAGATACAAACAATATACATGACAGCAAGACTTGTCAGAGAAGGCCGCTACTTTCCATTAGAACAAACAAACAGTGCCCTACCCACCTCCCACAAAACAATTTAGTAAAGAAATACAGTTCTGACATCAAAAAAATCCTGAAGTCCGTGACACCACTTTTCGCAATACATGTATTATTACAATATTAATTTAAACAAAAAATATTACCTGCATTTTACCAGTTTAATTTCTGATCTATTATGAATATGCTTTAACAGTTACACTACACTCAAAGCAGGGTATGCTTGTTCGTTACCAAAATATTAATCCCATCTAGCACGGCTTGGCTTTGAACAGGGTCCACTCTCTGCAGTTCAATTGTTAAGTTGTTACAGCATTATAGCAGCCATCTTAAAAGTTGGAGAAGGTAAAAAAATCAAAGATGTCATCAGGCCTAATGTCATGAAATTAAGTACACCCCAGGTTCCCAAAGTGACCTTCGATTTTTTATTATCACTTACAAAATACTAGTTGATGTCCAAGGAACTTTATTCAAAGGGTTCCCCCTTGCAAACACTAACCTACACAACTGGATTCCCTTTCAAGCCTCTTTCCCCAGAAAATCTTGCTGCCAAGATACACTGTCAATGGCTCTGAAGTACACTTCATAAAAATATGATTGGAATAGTGATGTCACCACAAGCCAGTAAAATGCCAAAAGGAGAGCCAAAGTGTGTAATTAGTAAGCAACTGCAGCTACACAGAGACTTCAGAAAAAGCAAAGCTAGGTGAAAGTGCGAGTCCAGCCTGAGTACAGCTCACTCTTACAATACCAGACTTGCTCTGGCCACCACTGACACCCATATTGACCTTAGTTTCCTAATTAGTTGTAATGTGTTTGAAAGCCATTGTCAAGACTCTCTGGAGGTTTTTTTGTTTTGTTTTTGTTTTTTAAGCTTTTCATTAGCTTGTGAGGTCAGTGCATTCTCTCTGTACTAACAGAATAAAAGGGACAAATCAGGACAAACGAAGCCTGCTTTGCACCCTTCTTGGATTTTTCCCAGACTTCATATGTACCAACCTTTAGTCTATATTGAAACAGATTCTGTCATTTAATTTACTTCCCTTTTGACTAAAGGTAGTCATTAGAAAGACCAGTCAGGATTTCAGTATCATGACCCACCTTAATATTGACAACTATAAAAACCTATCCCAACACTATCATAGACAGTTTGGCCTAGACATCTACCTCAGTTGAGTTCACAAAGTGTGCAGCAAAACAGTACGATTCATCTTTCATCAGCAGTAAATGCAACTTTCAAGCAACGATACTGTTTTCTTTTAAAACGAAGTCTCATGATGACTGCCTAGTTAGAAATTAGAGACACCCACATTAGGAAAGATAGGTGTATTAAACATGTCTGTCTTTCTCCAAGGATTATCAAAAGCTAACAGGGAAATGATTGAAAAAGGCTATAACTCATAGCATCCTAGAACACTTCTTGAAAATACACTCTGGCAGATCCCACAGTTCTTTCACAGTCTTTTTTTTTAAATATACACTTCTCTCATTCTGAAGTTTATTCACAAATTTTGTGAGATCATAACTAATATCCTTCCAGGTGGCATTTGTCAACACATCCCAGAGTGTTGAACTGCTATGAGAGCTGTTCCACCATTTGGGATTATGAATGGCCTATCCCAAACACCTCAAAAATCCCTAGATCAAACTTAAAACACCAGCTGCATATTAAATAACTTTATTTCACTTCATATTGAAATGAAAGATTTATTTAGTGAAACAAATGCAAAATTATTTTTACTCCATGTTCAGATAGTAGCCAGACTTAAAAGGTCATTTAGAAACGTAGTCTTGCTGAAAAGCTGTCTGCAAGCTCTGCTCCAGCACCCACATGAGCCTAGTGCCCAACTGCATGGGTTCCTTATACCTCACCTAGGGTTTTGCATGCTCCTAAAATCCACAAACCACTTAGGTCCCTCTCCAGGCACATAAATACAATTTCAAAGCAGGACGTACCAATTCAGCAATCAAATCTTAAGTTCAGACAGTATTCTCCTCTGCCTCCAGAAGGCAGCTCTCCCATTCTGTTTATTCTCACATGCATTTCATTAAATTCCTTACCATTTCATGTGCATTGTAATAGATTTGTTTTATACCATCAGGAAACAAGTTTTTAAACATATGCTGTGCATTAAATATCACATATATTCAGCAGGGAAAGAAAAACATTTCTGGAGGAGTATAGTAATTTTACAGTCTCTGGTTTCTAATAAATTTTTACAGCAATCCTAAACTGCATTAGCAAGTTCCAGTTTATTGTCAAGCTTCTGCACAACATCCCTCAATGACATGTCAAATCTTTACCGAGGCAGCTGAACTCCTAAAGCTGTCCTCATTGGCAGGAAACTTGTCAGATTAAATTGCCACCTCTTGTCAGGTAAAGATGCATGATCTGATATCCCGCTGGTGCTGATGACACAAACAGTCCTTTCACTTTGGATGTATTATGAATCTCCAGTGTTTCTCACTATGAGCAAAGATGTAGCTGATGATGAGAGGGGAAATATTGCTTGCTGACCACTTTAAATATGGTTTATTATAGATATAGACAGAGGAATATAAGACTCCTAAATTTTTTAAATTCTGTTTTGTCTAGTTTTCACATTGTTTTAGGGCATTTGCTTATGTGTCAAGGGAATCAAAATGTAAAAGCATTTTCATGGTCTCTTGTCTCCCTTGAGTAGCTGTTTCCATAATGTTGCCCAGACACATATTTACTACTTCTAAACATTCTTAAAGATATTTTTATGCCTTATTGCTACTCTTCACAACAAGACCCTAGCAGTGGAGTTTTGCCAGAAATAATTGTTACAACATGTGCATTATTACATAGCACATAGATGATGGAATAGATTATCGAATGGAACAGAATTTGCCTTTGTGTAATACCTTTTACAATCACAATACAGCAAATTGCTTTATAAGGTTAAATACTCTTATTAAGCAAGAACAACAGACAAACCAGTTAAGATGTAGCAAGTCTGTCATCTCCATGATTGATGGCAGTACATACAGAAGGAAGGTACCACAAATGCTCTTAGGACTATTTCAAAGCCTCAGAGCAGTCAGTGGAAATTTCAGTGCAAGACAGAAGTCATCCAGGATGACGGGCTGAACTTTGCCAGGCAATGAGCTAGGAACTAACTAGCATGAAATCAGGAATGCAGACATCATCTGATGCAGCTACACAACTAGCCAGTCAGATCCAAGCAGCATCCATCCCCATTCATTGAAAGTTTCATGTGATCTTTTTGTATATAAAGTCACGAGAGATGGCCAGAAGTGTAGGATTTTTACAGTGTAAAAGTGTCTCTAACAGCCCAACGCAGAACTTAAACCTTCTGAGGAGTCAGTTTCTGGGTCTCAGATTACACCCAAGACTTGAGGAACAGAATAGAAAGGTGGAAAGTTTTTTGTAGTATTTACATTGAAGTATTACTTCCATCAGTATTTTTCAAATAATTACAATTAAAAATCCTGCTGTTGGCTTACTTACTCAAAACATAACCATATAACTCTGACAAGGAGGATATTCTAAGCAGCCTCCCTAACTTGAAGGAAAAGCAAAACCAAAGATCAACAAAGTATTTCTGACATACCTACACAAGAAAGTTTTGCTAAGCTCCTTTATAAGTTGTATTTACACATTTAAACTTAAACAAGTTTCATATTTACACTCCCCACCCCCACAAAAAACCCCAAACCCAGAGCTCTCTGTACGTTAGAAACTCAAAACAAGTTTCAGACAATTTTTTCTTTTTTCCTCCTTGAAACAACAAAGCAAACATGTCTCTAATTATTGGGGAGAGAACTACATTGCACCTCTATCTACAGTTTTTCAGTCAAGAACTGGCAGTTACAGGTAATGCAGCTTAAGGCTTTCTAGGCCATAGGAACAGAACTTAACTTTCATGCTACCTCAAAGACAAAATTCTGTTGAGCTGCACCGGTATACTTTGGAAAGTTGGCTTGTGTCGTTTAACCCCAGCCAGCAACTAAGACCAGAAAAGTAGAGGAAAGGTAAAAAACCCCAACTACTCGTGGGTTGAAATAAAGAAAGTTTAATAGAACAGTAATGGAAAAGGAAAATAACAACAATAATAATAATGGTAAAAGAATATACAAAGTAAAATGATGCAACATGAGTCACTCTCACCACCCAATGATTGGTTGCCCAGCCCGTCCCAAGCTGTGATCACGGATCCCTGTCCACCAGCCAACCCCCATTTATATACTGAGCATGACATCACAGTATGGAATACTCCTGTGGCCAGCTTGTCCTGTCTATGCTCCCTCTCAGCTTCTATAGGAGGCTGAAAAACACTTAATATAAGCATTACTTAGCAACAACTAAACAGCATGTGTTATCAATATTCTTCTTATACTAAATACAAAATACAGCAACTACTAGAAAGAAAATTAACTCTATCCAAGCTGAAACCAGGGCATTGATTCAATTGTTTAAAACACAAATTCCTAATAGCAGGCAGAAAGTTTTCCAAAGTCCTCTGAAGCACTAGTGCTGATTAGTACTTTTTATTTCCTCACCTGCTTGCAGGAACACAGATTGCTTACTCTGTTCTCATCACAAACCGAAATGGCTCCTAGCAGTGCCTGGGAGCATAATTAAAAAAAATTGTGCCCCAGAGAAAGCTGCCAAGAAGCCTGAGCTAACACAAAACTGCATTCACAGCTTTTCCAACTGACAGCAATAGGTGGGTTGTATAGCAAGTTCAATAGACATCAGATTTAAGTTGATGCTGGAAATTTTCTGGGATTTTATGAAGTTTTGCAAGCTTCACCAGGCCAGTTGAATGGAAGTTCAAACTGCAAACAATCAACACAGAACAGATAAGAATTTCAAGCTGGTAAAAATAGACATCAGACAGTGTTTTCAGAAGTGGTAGTACTGGTGAATAAAATAATTCAAATTAAATTTTTAATTTCTGAAGTTTTAAGTTATCACAAAATTCTCAGATGAATACTTTTTTTTTTTAACCTACTTTTATGTCTTACCTAAAATGGACTCTTTCCACTAACCTTTTTTATGATCCTAGACCCCAATTTAGATGATCCTATTATCATCTTCAAAGAAGAAAAATATATTAGGAAAATGAAGCTATAGACTAATGTTACCTTATTAAAATCCTATTTACATAGAATTAACATAAATACAAGTTGGTAAACCATATGCTATCACATCTGTTCCTCTGTGTATTAATAACAAGACTGTCCCCTATAGGGCTCTCAAATTAATATGTATTAGAATATATTACAATGTATTTGGATTCTCTTGACAATATAATTTGTAGCTAGATTATTTGTAGCTTCTATCTTGGAATTATTGCTGTTGCACTATGCATCAGATGCTTCTTCTAGTGTGATTAAAGTACAACACCTGGCTCTTCTGGTATTAAAACTTTATGGAACTGTGTCAATTTTCAAATACTCAGCTTGTTACATTTCAAGCATTTTCAGATTAAAAGTGTCAGAATATTTCAGTCCTTTGCCAACCACAGCATCATTTAGGAGCTTTGTTTTCCAACTTCCAGGACACTTAATATATGTCGAACACCAGCAGTGTTTACTAATTAGGTTAGGGAAAAAACCTCACAACAACAACAAGCATTTTAAATCTGAAACTTGAGAGATACATATTCCATTTTAATAGCCAAATATTCTTCAAAAATATTGTTTGCATCTTCTAATGAAACTAACAGATGCCTCCCTGCA
Organism: Burhinus bistriatus; assembly: GCA_013397275.1. Lineage (NCBI taxonomy): Eukaryota > Metazoa > Chordata > Aves > Charadriiformes > Burhinidae > Burhinus > Burhinus bistriatus. The sequence continues at coordinate 230,520 of VYXH01005331.1, forward strand.
CTGAATAAAGCAGGTGTTTGTACTTGCTCTTGAAGACTACACTGCACCAAATAGCATAAATCAACTCCAGCTTATTCAAAGCAGTGTATGACTACTGTCTCTCTGAACAACTCCCTCATTTTATACTCACAGCTATTACAATCAACAAATGTAGCTTGAAAGAGATAAAAAAAGTTCTCGTTTTTTCTTTTTAAAAAAATGCCCCACCAAAGAGTCCTATTTTAGCAAGAAATGGAGATGAAGCTTTTGCTGACTGCTTCTTGCCCTTCCAGACTGCCACTAGCTATACAACCACACCTCTCTAGAGGAATTTTAGTGGATTATCACCATGAATTTCTCTGTCCCACACCATTCAAAGCAAGAGTTGCATTTTCATACTTGCAAACATTAAGTCAACCTGCAGTAGCCACAGAAGTAGACAAGGAAACCATGCCACCTACAGCTCCATTTCAAGTGGGACTAACCACATTCCAACTGTGGCCATCCCTATGAAAGCAGTCGCTTCATCAGTTGCATTGGGAGGGTGTGGTGGTGTAAGATTCCACTAACACAGCAGTGAACTGTTCTTTCTGAATATTAGTTAGTTTCCTGTTGCTATTCTTACTTCTGTTTGTTGCTTATAGGTAGCCGATAAAAGAATGTCAAATACATACGAAAGAAGCTTGCATGTTGATGTTCACATCACACTTTCCTTATAAAGATAAGAATGCTTTTAGTTACTCCACTAAAAGAAAATTGATAAGACTAGGGGAATATTTTGGGAGACCAGAGAAGTCTTTTATGCCCTACTGGTTTTATACTTACATTTATTAATTTTCTCTGACATACATTGTGCGACTAAAAAATAGACACAAAAATATTTTTAAGGTCAGCTACAAGGCTTCTGCTTAGTTTTAAAAACTAAATACCAAAATAAGAAACTACAGATAACACATCTTTAGAACTACTGTGGCTTCTTCTTTGTAGAGGAAAGACTACCCTCAAGAGCTACCTATCAAAGACTGCCCTCACAATACCACTGTAAAATGCTTCCCCCATTTTAAAGGTTAATAAAAAAAGAAAAAAGCTGTATATGGGCAAGTCATTTAGAGAGCTAGACAAAACCAGAGTTAAATACGACATGTCTGAGTACCCAGGCCACAGGGTCAGCACGCTGCACTCCCAGCAGCCATTTTTCAGTAGGAGAAGAGGAGAGGAGGCTGGAAGAGAGACCAGCGTGAAGCGGAGGCCAGCAGCACAGCACTGGCTGACAGGAGCACACATGAGTGCCCTGGGGTGACCACAGCATTTGCTGCAGCTTTGCCAAGATTTCCACACTCAGTCAGGAAAAGTAGCCTCACCTCATGGCCGCCTCTCATTTTCCTTTGTGCTTCATGCCTTCCATACTTTTCAGCCTCAGGATCTCTATTTCAGTGTTTCTCATTAACTAACTCCTCAAATAAACCAAGCCTTACCACAGACATTATCAAAACTCACTGGGTTTGTCACACCTGCTGCTGTAAGACTGTTCATGCCTGCCATCCCTCTCAGCCTCGCTGCGCCTCAGCCACCCACCCGGGCTGCCGGCCACAGTCGCGCCCCACACGTGCCTCAAACAGCCACACGCTAATGGCAGGTCGCATCCTCACACACCTAGAATCAGCTTATTAAAAAGCAAAACAGCATCAGAAGATGCCAGCTCCCTTCCTGAGAGTACATTTTAAACCAAGCCAAATACAAAGAAACAAATCAAAAACACCCAGGCACCATCTTTATCTTTTTTTCACCTGAGCCACAGGGAGCTATGAAAGTCCTCGTCCCTGAATCAACACCAGCATTCCCACACTGTTTCAGGCTGTTCCTCAGCAAATGCATTGCAGCGCACCAGCGGCAAAGCATTTTGGCAGATCCAAACCATGGGCCCAAGGATCAGCCCAGCACCCGCAGCTGGTGGGCCCCACAGAGGGGGGGTACATGGACCAGGGCTGATCCCACACAGTCATACCCCTCCTCCAGCTGCTGCCCTCATCTTTTGAGGACAGCTGGCAAACTGAACCAGAGGTGATTCTTTCCACCTGAAGACAAGAACCGGTTTGTTGACTCTCTACCAAGCTGATTGTGTAAAGAAATGCTCAGCCTAACTCCAAACACCTGCCGCTCCACACCAATAAAAGACTGTGCTTGTTGTGCACCTGTGCCTTGTTTGTTTTCCAGTCCAAGTGAGAGTTGGTTTAGTTTTTTCTTGTGGTCTCTGAAGCTGTGCAACAAAATGTTGTCGAAAACTTCTGCTCTGTGGCTAATTTTATAGTTGAACTTCATAACTTTTTGAGAATGACAAGTATATATTTATGAATTAGAATTACATTTCATTGTTGGGCTACTTTAGGGTTTAGATTTCTAGAACATATTTCTAAGAAGTGATCCTAGAGGTTTAAAGTCCCTCAGTTCTTCTTGTATAACTGTGAAATGCTCCTAACCAAACCCCACAGCTCTTGTATTAGGTCTCCGATGCTGTCTGTGTGCCGTCTGCATTCACACCTAGGGAAACCGAGTCTCTGAGAAGTGGTGGGAACGCCTTCCCTCCCCTTCCCTCCCCAGCGGGGAGCCCTGGGGACACGCTGCCTTCCTGGTCCCCCTATGCAGGCTGCCGAACATCCCCGACACGTTTTAAGATAGCTAGTGATAGACCCAGAAATACAGAAGTGTTGACATTGTTTTTACTTTCATACAATTGGACCAACTTTTGCTCTTCCACATCTCACAGCTGAGTTTATGTAATGCCTCAACACTCTGTGATTAATTGCATGACGGGTGTAGGGCTTCAAAAGTAACTTATTAATAGATCATAGAATCATAGAATAGTTTAGGTTGGAAGGGACCTTAAAAATCACCTAGTTCCAAACCCTCTGTCATGGGCAGGGACATCTCCCACTAGACCTGGCTGCTCAAAGCCCCATCCAGCCTGGCCCTGAACACCTCTGGGGATGGGGCATCTACAACTTCCCTGGGCAACCTGGGCCAGTGCCTCACCACCCTCTTAGTGAAAAATTTCTTCCTGAGATCGAATCTAAATCTACCCTCTTCCAGTTTGAAGCCATTACCCCTCGTCCTATCGCTACATGCCCTTGTAAAAAGTCCCTCTCCTGCCCTAATACTTTTGAAGTAATATTGAAAAGTACACCCGAGTTTTCAAAAAATGTAAATAAAATGCATTGTATAGAAAATATTACTAAAAGATTGTTCTTACTGTATTGTTTTACTTTCATTCTTCTGGGTCCTGACTCATTATGTTTACATTTTCAGATTCTGCTAACACTGGAAAGTTTCCAACACATCATTCTTTTGTATCCGCAGAACAATTAGAAACATTAATGAAACAATCTTTCCTCTCAGTGTCATTCTTTTTCCTGCAGTTGTGTACTGTGCAACAAACTAGGCGCTAGCTAAGGAGCCCAGGGACAGAAAAGGCCAAGTGCAGCCTTTTCTGTTTCAGCAGTATCACGAGAAGTCTAAAACTTGTCATAAGTCAAGGAAAGCAGGCATGGCACGTGTGATTCTAGGTGTTAGGCACCGATTGCACCTTTTCTGAGATCAGAGGAGCTCTAAAGTGAGAGGAAGAAACATAAAACTGAACAGTCCTCAGCTTCTTCCACACTGGGTCTTCTTTTCCAATCTTAAATCCATGTAATTTTACTTTCAGGCTCATACAGTCCTTTGCCTGGCACCTCAGCAGAAGATGCAATGGTGCACTGCAGGACACAGTGTGTACTGTGTTATCTCGTGGAATGAAAAGCAGCCTTAAAACCAAAAGATCATAAATTTTAACTGGGTGTTAAGCAACAGAGCAGGAATTGCAATATTCAAAAAGCAAATCAGTTGCGCGGTATGGGGACGGAAGCCATGCGGACAGGATTGTAACTGATTTTTAATTTTGAACTGCAACTATTAGATTATTCAGCTTAATTATACAAATTGTGTAAGGTCCCATTATGGATCAGATTGCTGCACAAGGTATAACAGAAATATGCGAGCTCTAGACCTTCCCATGTGCGATTTCATCATGCCTGCAAAATTTCCTTGTTTTGCATATTCATTAATTGCTTGAGTTTTCGTGGCATTAGATTCTGAAGTTTTTCATTAATTTCCAACTTAGACACAAATATAATGATTTTTCCAGCCAAAGACAAATAGATTGGATCAAGAGTAATCCTACTGAGCTCTGAGGTTCAAAGTAGTGATCACAAAGGGTCTCTCAGTTAGTGACCCTTTGGAATAGTATCCACATATCATTAATATAGGCATGTCTTAATGAACCATATGCTCATTCAGCTGTTCTCTGCTGTATTAATAACAAGGCTGTCCCCTAAGGGACTCCAAAATGAATGTATATTAGACATATGTATCCTAACAACCAGAAGGTAACGCAGTTGTACTTGACTTACTTTAGAGAAGTATTTAATCCAGCATTATTTTAACAAAACATATGTGCCTGACAGCTCAAAAATGCAGTTTACAGGATTGAAGATAAACTGAATGCTGGGATAATAAACCTCACAAATGCCATTCCTTTCCATTATATGTTAATAACAAATGGGATTCACGATAATATGTATCTAATACTTTTACCAAAAAAAAAGGGAAAGTGACTATAAGGCAAAGTGCAACATAACCAAAACTCTGAATACATCACATCATTTCAGGTTTCATTTGCTGTTGCTCATTACCTTATGACATGGACTATAAGAGAGTATTGCTCTTCACAGTATTAAAGTAGGCAAACCTATTTAAATAAAATAATCACCATTATCTCACACAAAGGTTCAGCTGATTGGAGCAATCTGAAATTTTCAACCACATTTTTTTCTTTTCAGTTGAAAAATATTGATTTATCACAAACGATTTATTTTAAAACACGCTAGCTCACCCACGCTTCTGAAAAAAACATGGCAGAAGTAAGTTCTGGTCAAAATGCTAGAGTGAGAGGAGACATCTCTGAGTAGAAAATAGACAAATATTAACTGGAATAAAAATTCCTGCCTGTGTCTCCCACTTTACAAAGGAAGGCCTGATGGCTAGATTTTTTCCTTTTCTAGGATGGATCTCATTTTTCACAGAAAGCTTGGAAAGATATCAGACTGGTCCCAATGCAATTTTTTAAAATCTGAATATGTTTTTGTGGGATGGGAAAAAGGCATTTTAAAAATATTAAAAGACATTTAAATTATACTGCCCTGTACCTTTTTGGTGCTTCAGAAACATTTAGCTATTCAGCTCAGAACTAGGGGCTCCAATTTAGGTGGTCATGCTTGCAAATTCAGCTGTCCATTCCCACAGAAAATTTCAGAGTTTTCTCCAATCAGTATGCGTTTTCAGCTACAATTTACAAAAATTGCAGAAGACAGCAAAACTATCAGTTCACCTGAAGCCAATGGAAGTGTTGCCACTGTCTTGAGTGGGTCAGTTTTACTCCCACCGAAACAGCTCTACCTATACCCCAGTATAGAGAAATATCTTTCCTCTCTCTCTTTCAGTCTCATCTCTAGCATAGCAGTAGTTCCATATGCTTGATATTTTAAGTCATCTTCATATGTGACTGCAGTTATTTCTTGGGGGGGGGGGGGGGGANAAAAAAAAAAAAAAAAAAAAAAGCTGTTCCATCCCCATGTGTCCCCACAGGATAGGAAACTGAGGAAAGTGTTCCTCAGTGTCAGGTGTTTTTCCTACTACCCAAAAAACATGGAAAAAAGGTATTTGCCTTCTTATTTGTAAAACTCTGTTACCACTTGCTATCTGCACACCTAGTACTTTCTTCAACAGAGATCTTCTCTATGTCCATGATAAGGTCCCATATTAACTATCTTGTATATGATACACCTGGGTGAATAATTAACAAATAGCATTTTCTTACACTGTTTTCAACAAATGCCTTCTCTCCCTTCCCATGTGCACATTCACCCTGTACCACTTGTAAGTACAGACAGAAGATTCACTCTTTTTTATTCCTTTTTTTTTTGGCTTTGCTGCTGTGTACAATAACCATAGGTGCCCTGAGCAATGGGGAAACCGTATGACTATTGGGGGCACCCCAAATAATAGGCTCACATTGGATGAAACTTGCAATTATCATTCCACCCCTTATACAGGTCTGCATAATACGACACAGCCCATAGAAAAGCTCAACATTACAGCACCAGTTTTCTGAGCAGATGTGATCCCCACCTTACAAGATCCACTGATAGTTAACAATACACTTGTCATTTTGAATCAGATAAAAAGCAGCTGTTCTTAAAGTGTTCATTTCAAAAAATACATACTGTTTTGCAACAAATGGTAATTAACTGTTAAAAGGGGAATAAGGAGAGCAGTCCTCCAGATAAAATGCTTTTGTTTATCACTAATTTATAACAATAAGTCGCAAACTTCAGAAGTAGATACACGAGTCATGCAATAATGAAGCCTAAATATTCTGATCAAAACAACTACAGCTGGTTAAACATCTCCACTGGGCTAAGTTAGCTGAATTGAAATGTCTGGTCTTGCTTGTTGCCGTGTTGTGCTTTCATCAGCTGACATGAGGAAACTTCTTTTCCTGACAAAAGACAAAACATTTCTGCCAGCTGAGGTGACATTGTGTTCATTCAATAATGATACAAGGCCTCGAGGTTCTTCGGCAAGAAAGATAACAAAGAGAATCCTCATTAACTAACTGCAGAAGAATGAAGGTCAACCCACAGAGAGAATTTCATGCTTACATGTCAGTTAGAACATTTGTTCTTCATTAATTCTTTAAACCCAAGCTGGGATATCATCTAGCAGCATTTTAATGTCCTATACTCCATCAGAAATAACTCTTAGGATGTTGTTTTCTTTGTACTCTGCTTAAGAGGTCGTTTTTATAAGCACTTGACTTCACATCATTGGGCACTAATAATGTTTTAGAACTGTTACAAGACTGGATGTAATACAGGTAATAATAGTTTGGGTATTTCAAGATGAAATAAATGAGGACTGCCATAATATATTCCAAGAAACTCTCTACATGAACATATAAAAATACTACTGCTATTATTTATGTTTGTGCAGTAGTTTGTTATAGTTGTATTTTTAAGTGCTTTGTGGTGAATCAAAACATCATATTTCTGTCAAGAGTATATCCCTCATAGAGAAGTATAATTTTATGCAAGATACTATATTTTCAAATATGCATTAGTGAATATTACTAGCAAAAACAAAGCAGAAATAGTCATTAGTGTTTTCCTATAACACTCAGAAAATTTTATTCTGTGTTAAGTTTCAGAAAATTTCATGATTCCTTAATCGTCATGTTTTTAAATCAAGTATTCATATTGGCCACATTCAGGAGATTTTATACTATTATTTTTCATTAGGCTTAACACTTTCACTTGCTCACTTTCTCACTGGAAATCAGATAATACAAATTTCTTCAAAAAATACCTCTGTCAGAGATTATCTTTCCTACACCCAAACCAAAATGATATATAGATCTTTCAGCACTTAAACCAGAAGTTATTACTCAGAAAAAACTTAATTATGACAGTTAAGTGAGCCTCATATTTCCAAATCCATGGAATTTGGATTAGCTTGGATTTGTTGGGGTTTTTTTCCTATGTCAAGATGCTTCTTTAATGCTAGGCAGAATGTCTTCTTCCACTCCACACTAGTTTATTGAAGCTTAAAACAATATGATTCCTTTTGAGACATACATGGCTACTGATAATTCACTTACAAATCCTCTTCATTTTTTTTAATTAACGTAACATACTCATAGTATTTGTATAGTAACATAGTATTGGTGATGGGCTTCTTCAGACACAGACACATAAACAGGTTAATAAATAAGTCAGTGAACCTTAAAATTTTCTAAGATTACCAACTTAATCCTGATAATTCCAAGTGCATTTACCATGGTTTCAGATGCCTGTCTTTCAGGTCACAGCTTTCTAATTTCCAAGACTTTAAAATACAACATTTGGTCTACCACAATGTGACTTGCTCCAAGTTTCTATATATAGCTTTGACTTCCCATTCTGTACCCACAGCCTTACCTTCTGTAGTTACAATAAAAATTTACAGATGTAACTATCAACATTTTGGTCTATTTAAATCTAGGGGTTTTTGGAAGTATACTGTGTAATGCACCACTAAAAAGCTAGTCTACGATGATAGCCACATCTTTTTTTTCTTAGACTTCATCAAAAAGACCATTCACATGTCTGCTTGTGGAATAATCTTCCCTATTTTCCCTTTGCTGTGATGGCCATAAAAAAATCCTCCAGACCTTCTGGTTCCACATGTTTATTATACTTAAGTACAGCTCAGTTCTCATAGAAGTAAGAAAAACTAAAGCACACTGTATATGCATGTGTATATATATATATAAAATTTAACGGACATCCCTGTAAAGATTTTGTTCTGTTTCCTGCCATTAGAGTTTGAGGGCATTCTGCATTAAATAGGATGTTAAACGTGAAACTTGGGAAGACTTCCCGCAGTGCATGAGCATGAGCAGGGACCTTCATCTGGTGCTATTCAAAATGTCAGAAGATTCCACCCATACACCAACACCGCATTATCAACGCATTAAGCTACGATGGTTGACTGAACTGAAGCAGCGAAGGAATTCCCCATACTTTTCATGCTGTCAGTCCTGGTAACCTTCATGTACAGGACAGGAACATCCCAAACCTTTGCAGCTCTTTGTAATTTTGCCCTCTGTCTATGCCATATGACTATTCTGCTTTTGGTTTTATTTTAATTTATATATTGCAATTAGAGACATCAGAGAAAATCTGGGAGGGGAAACTGCCAAATAGTTACTGCTTTATGCATGGCAAAAGAACCTGCATCAAACAGCAAGGCTTATTCTTGTATCAAGTTTGTTCTAAAGCAGTTTGTTGTAACTCCAAATGCTTTGTCCTCACAGTATCACATAGTATCAGTTGTATTGGTCTTCTCTGGATGCTTATTAGAAAAATAAAAGAGTAAAAAGATGTCAAAGAGGTGACTGAAAAGCGTGAGTATTTTAACTGAACATCCTGTTATTGTTTCTTCCAAATCCTCAGTGAGGTATCTTAAGTCTTCCTTTTATCCAATGCCATCCTGATATCAATATATTGTTCAATGAACACGGTGCAAATAAAGAAACATTCTTGTTTCTCAGCAGACATTGGTTGATTTGTTTCAACTTTAATCTCCAGGTGACATTAGATTCCTAGATCAGCACAGAACCCCAGCGCTGTCTGCACAATGTCAGGAGACAGCCTGTGTCAGGGAAATTTGACTGATCAGCATGCTGTCTAACACTGAGAAAAACATCTGATTCTTTGCCTACAATTTCAACTTGGAAATCTGGTAGTAGTAAATGTTATACTAAGAAAGCAGAGACATAAAATTTTAAAATACCAAAACACTAAGGCATCTGAAACAAAACAGACCTCGAATTTAATTCAACTCGGTTGTTCTAATCCAAACTAATAGTGAAACAAAGTGTTTATTTGGATCACAAAGCAGGCTGTAGCCCTGAGTGGGCTTACCTAGCTGGCTTTTAAACTCTTTCCATCCAGCCTTGTCCACTACAAAATCCTCGGTCCAATACCCTTGATTCTGCTGTCAGGCAACACTGCGAACATGACATTTTTTCTACACTCCCATGCACCTGTAGAGTTCTGAATTCTGTTCCTCAGTCAGACAGCCCACCAGACAGTTGCTCTTCTCTTTCACATCTCCTTTTTATTAGGAAGGCAGCAAATTATAAGCTACTCTCTCTCTTCTGAAACTTGTCCTGATTGGCTTGAAAGGAGATCCCTGAGCCACCCTGCCACAGCTAGTGCACAACAAGGCACCTGACAGTCTTAAAAGGAACTGTAGTACCCTGTGTTTTCCCTTTCCTAGACACCAAGTGGTACATCAGTTCTGCCTCAGCTTTCTCCTCTGCTGCTGGCTGGGGTCTTCATTGCATGAGCAGCCTTGCTTCTGACAGTTGCCATTTCAGATTGAAATGGCCACAGCACCCTATTACAGAACATGTCAGGGAGATACTAGTCCTCGCTATTCTATCATACTCTCCTGGGGTGCGCTAAGTAAATCAAGAAACATAAATGGTAGAATAAAATTACCACTAGACTTAGGTCGTACGTCCATCTTAGCTGGCTTTTATACAGTCCTTTGATCTCTGTCATAATAAAACTGCCATATACAAAAACCTCTCATGTACACACTAATTTGCAAGAAGAGAACCGTAAAAGAGTTCATAATTTAAAAAAAAAAAATTAGCCCATTATGTTCCAGCTTTTTTTCTTTATTCTAGCCTAATGTTGATCAATGAAATGGCTTTACAGAGGGGAAGATCCTTACCTAGTAGGTAGATAGGTAGATGAAACAGACGGTTGTTTACAGCACAGATACAGAAGCTTCCTTAATTTCTTTTCTTGTGCTTGCATGGTTTAGAGCACAGGATTTGGTTCCCCCTCTTCTCTGCTGAACAATTATGAAGTAATGTCTGGTCTACTTAGCAAATGGTGCAATTTCCTCTTTCACTTTTATTCATTTATTTATTTTATAATGAAGAGAGAGCTCTCAGAGTGAATGAGCAATTATCCAGCACCTTCCTCTGGGATCTCTCTGAAAGTAAGGAACAGAAGCACTCAAACATGATTCCAATCCACCTTTGCTATCATCCAGCAGCAGAGTCAATTTGAAGAGCTGCTGACATATCCAAAGGTCTCACAAGCACTCACATGAGTTAAGTATGTTAATGCTTTCCTAATCAAAGCAAAAGATACAAAGTTCTTAATGAACACACCCAGTAATTGCTGACAGATTATAAATGTGTGTGAGAAGTTCATAGTCCGTCCCCTAAAGTTTATAAAAAATTAACACTTCTAAAAATTACCTGAATATCCTGAAATTTCTGTAACAAGGTTGCTGAACTCAACTGTGAAAATGCCAAATTTTAATGTACTTTGGACTAGTTTTCCACCAATGTCAGAAGAAATTGATGGATTTAGATCACTTGATCTGAACTTAAATGAGAGCAAGCAAAGTGGGGTTTTTGTATTTATATTTTCGGGGGATTACATTACAAAAGCAAGTTAAAAGATGCAAAATAATACTCATTCAGTTACAGGAAGATATGCAGGTTACCTCTGAAGCAATAATTTTCTGCATCCAATCCTGATATTGTACACCCACTGCAAAATACAAAACTTTCAGTAGTGGAAAATTATTCCTTTTCTTCTACTGTTAATGTTAGTGGAAATTACATTCTTTTGTTATTTTCTTAGATAATGATTGATATCAACTAAGTAAAACAGAATACAAAAAGTCTTAAAATATCACAGCATTTAATGTTATATTACTGGATAGGAGTATGGACTTCACGGAGGTTACATATTGAGTTAAGAAAAGTGAATATTTATTCAATATACTGAGCCCAGTTCTCAATTGTCCTGCCCTTTTGATAAAACTATACTTTGAAATACTGCCATCCAAATTTGCCAGTTTACAACTTCCTGTTAGTGGCTAAAGAAGATATAAGACAGTAGAGTAAGTATCAGTTCTACTTCCAATACCTTTAAATAGATTGGAGGAATAAATTTAAAGCTTTAGAAAATCCTAATCAACATAAGACATTTTTATACAAATATTACTAGCTTGTGTTATTGGGAAAACAGATTTTTTTTCTCTTCCATCAATCTAAGTCTATTTATTTAGAAATTACTAGGTTATTAGAACTGCTATGTTGTCTCTTGCATTTAATTTTCAATCTGCATTACATTTAGATATCCTAGTAACGGAGAAAGAGGTGGATGGTTCCATTTCTGTAGCTTCCAGTTTTGTAAAATGAATCTCAGTGTGAAAAATTAAGATTAATGGGCTTCATAATCATTTTGTTCTATGAAAGCCCATTTGAATAAAAGGGAAAAAGAGTCCAGATATGAAAACATCTTTGATATCTTTTGATAAAAATAAGCATTGTACATAATTGTGAGCTCATGCACAAATTGTCATTTTGTTTTCTCTCATGCCTGCGTGAAGCACCCTTACCATATGCACACTGGATTTCACGGCGTTCTCTTTCAAACTCTTAGCTATAAGATGTGTGGGAAAAGGTCTATGAGAACACGAAGAGCAGCATAGTTTGACTGCCAGTCTGGGCATGTGACCTTAAGGATTCCACGTACACGTTGATCTTGCCATAGCTAATTTATCTCTTTAACTGAAGTGTAGAATGGTTCAGCTTCAGATAGATGTAGCAATGCTGACCCCCAGTTGCCTACCTGGTCCCTCTCTCAGGTACCCCATGTGGTTGCTTTGTAGCTATTTAAGGGTATCACCTGTCAAGAGTTTTGCTTTTGGAACAGTTTAGCATCTAGAGATACCGTGTAGCTGCTACCGGAACAGCTGAGACTTCCCTGCACAGGAGGAGTGTCTGAGAGGAGTGATGAGACCACTGTCCCAGAAATAAGCCAATCCCATCATCTGTCAGTGTCATGAAACTGCTAGCAAACTTAACGGGCACAAGTTTGGACCTCTTCTTTCTTCTGACATAAAAATCACTCTATTGTGTAACATAGAAGTGACAACTGATCAAATGTAATCTAATTTAAAACTGCTACAAAACCGGTTGTATAATGTTTAATGTATAATTCTGACTGATCTTAACGGGATAAAACCAGAACTACATTAATTAAGCTAAAGAGTATTTCGTTCCTCACTGGCTGAAAATTACTGCACTAGCATTTTGGTTCTTCAGTCTTAAGTTGTGGAGTTTCTTTGAGCGTAGTCCTATTTCATAGGAGACTAGGCACATTTTAAATTCTTCAGCACAGGATAAAGAAGAGAGCAGGTGATATGCAGTAAAGTATTTCACACCTATTCAGCTTCTTGTAGCATCTCCAGACCAATCACCCTAAATTAGCAGAACGGTTGCTTGAGAAAAGCCCTGTGCCACAACTCTGACCAAGTCCTGCATTGATCCAGTGGAGCTGCTTTCTCCCTGCTACAAAGTCAATATATTTCATCCCCCACCTTCCGCTTTATTTTTAACTTTGCCACTGTATCTGTTGTCACGCTGTTCTGGCATGTTGAACACTACCCTCCAGTAATCAACTGGGGAGTGCGGCACATCACAAATGTATGTGGCATTTTACTACATTAGGTAGGAAATACTGCAGTATCACCACGTCCCTGAAATCTTGCAAAATCTCACTTTCCCTTCTAGCAAAACACTACTGAATCCATAACGCACACTAACTATAATTTAGATTTTTGTAACTGTTGGCTGAGCACCAGCCATGAGAACAATAAATATTTTATTATTTCTGGCATCTGGCACTACTTTTATTTTTGTGTCATTTGACATCACCTCAGATAACCCACTCTAATAGATGTTTCATTTTGTAATAGAAGCAGAATGCGATACACGTCCTGGCTTGGAGATGGCCTATTGCTAACCTCATCTTTGGTTGCTTTGCCTTCGTAATCACCTGGTACCAGTCTTCCATGTCAGCAGAGTGACAGCACAAAATGCGTATTTGTGTATACGTAAATACTCACCAATAGTAGCAGAGAAAAACTGACTTGGCAGTACCGTACTTTGCAGCTGAGGAGTCACTTGTTAGGCAAGCTATAGGTTCATTGTATAACTGGGACAAATTACCTATTTTTTTGCAACTCAGTTCCCCACCTGTACAGCATAGAAAGTAGCTTCTTTTTCTTGGCCCATTTAACTTTGAATTCTTTGTAAGGTGAGGGTCCCTCACTATGAATATGCAAATACACTTTTAGAAATGACCATAACACAAATAAAGTAACAGCGCTGACCAGACAGTACTAAAGTAATTCCAATAAAGGCTGGGCAGATGCACAAGGGGGTCCACAAGTCCATTTTATCCGTCAGGAGAAGCTCAGATAGCTCTTATACATTACTTCTTTGGAAAAGTGCAAAGCGTAAACCATTAATCATAGTCATTTGCTGTGCCTGTATTAGCCTCAGTGCAATATACTGTATACCAAATAATTAACATATACCTATAACATATATGCAGACACAATAAGTACATACATGGACTGTCTAAAAAAATATGGGCAATTAAAAAAACCCAGCCCCCAAAATTTCATTTGAAGATAACACAGGGCCTTACAAAATGAAGCACTTGAGCTGTGGCTCTATAATAGCAAAGATAAATTGTGGAAGCCTTTGACCTCACAAACCATGACTATAATATCTGATGGAATCAGCCCCAATGGCTGATGATCTCCTCTGGATAAAAAATATCACATAAATTCAAAGAAATATCAATAGTAATGAAAAATGATGAAAGTAAACTAAGACACCATCTAGTATAACACAGATGTAGAATTATATTCTCATAAAGAGATTTTTTTTTAAGTTTTCCAGGAGACATCAGTGGATCAATAAAGAGTAGAATTAATCCCTGAAACACTGGGAAATGTGAAGCTCAGGCTTTCATTTATCTTGCACTCATGGTGTTGCACTACTTATATCAGGGATTTGACAGCACTGTGTGATATTGCTGCTGCACCATCTGTGCAGCAAATGCACACCTAAACTCCAGGGAAACACTGGAGGAATGGAGTGGAATTTTTAACTCAGTATTTCTTTTTAAATATTTTATGGAATCTCGCTGGTGACCCAACATTAAAATATTACTAAATATTGAACAGTAACAGTAAATTTTAGAATAGCTTCATTGGAATTAACATTGGCTTTCGAATACATATGACATGAAACCCTACCTTGGAGAAGACAAGTACTGCTTCGGCACTCACATAATGAGACCCAAATTTCATCTGTCACATTCTTATATAGATTTTGTATTGAATTTATTTATTTTCACAGTACTCTGATCTGAGACAGAAAATACAATTCAAAGTGGAAAAATAGCCTTGTAATACTGTGCAAGAGACGTTTTTTATATCAGACACAGATGAGGAAGATACTCAGAATAACAGTAAAAGCCAAAGCACTGAACATAGTATCTGATAGAGGACATTTCACATGACATAACACTTAAGGAAAATATCAAAGTATTTCCTCTTTTAACAAACACACTCTCTGTTGTACAAATAAAAAATAAAAGTTGGTCTTAATGAAATTTTGCCCAATTAAGTATAATTTACTTAATTAGTATCAAAAGCTTCCCTGGAAGTTTGTATTCTATGTGATTTTCTTTGCAACTTTCTGTATCCATATTCCTGCTAAATTCCTTACAATAAGTTTAAAGTTGAAGATTCTATTTATTACTTTCATAGGTAGCAAATAGAAATGTAGTTATTCTCTCATTTTTAAATAAAAATAAAGTTCTTACATACCTCTTTCATAAATAAAAGCTACCTATTTCTAACCACCTTTCTAGTACCACAAAGATAGGTATGTATTCCATTCATATAAGTAGTGAATAATTATTTTAGGAAATTGAAGGGTTTTTTTATTATCACAGAGTGTTCTACCCATTGTGAAGCTCAAGATTAAGAAACTATGACAAATATGTTTTTCTTTTGACCCTATAATGATCATATATACATGACCAGTTGACTAGAACTTCATATGAAGAACAAATAAAACAATGGCAAGAAGGACCCTGAAGAAGGGATTAGGCTTTCCAGCTGCAATTCCTGCGGGAGATGGCCACCTCTGCCTGCCTGGCTATAAGCAGTACAGAGGGAGGAAAGAAGTGAATCAAATTATCAGCTGCTTGTTATGACAATACTTAGTTTTAATAGTTTTTTTTAATCAGATTGTAAAGCTGGCATGCATTTGTATTTTCAAACTCACCTGCTATTGGAAGAAAAATGATTCTACCATGAAAATAAACTACCTAATCTACACTAAGTTTAAATAATAAATGGGAAAACAGTCAGCAAAATAAAACATGGTCCCCTGATAGGTTTCAGTCAATACGTAGCCCTAAAAAAAAGTTATAACACAATTATTCTTGTGCATGACTTCAAAATATGCTCCAAGTCCATCAGGAACTCACAGGTTTTCTTCTCCTCTTCTTTTCTGAGAACATTGCTTCAAATGATTTCCACTCTGAGGATTTCCACTGTGTTTTTTCCATTACCACTCAGAGTTTACGTTAACTCAATCTACCTCCTACCTACAAAAAGCTAATTACTGATCTCAGTTAAGCCCATAAACAGTGCTTTTACATTAACCAGGGGTCATTAAATATCAAGGGAAAACACTTTCTTCTCCAGATGGTTGGAGGGTTATCTCTATATTACATGTTCAGCATTTGTTCACCTGCAAAGATGACTTCCAATTAACGTGCTTTAATTTTAAAAAATATATACAACTTATTACACAGGAAGCTGTTAGTAGCTGTAGGCACTATTACTGTTACACGTATTACATTACTTCAGTTACTTTAGGACAAGTCAGCATAATTCTATGGGTTTCATCAGTTAACACTTTACATGTTTACCTTCTATGCATTTTCAGAAAACTGGTAATATTTTTCAAAAGTAAATATATACTTAGGCTATCAAATTTACCTCCTTTAAAGGGATGGAGCTGCGTACCCAGCATGAGTCCCTTGAAAACCACTAGTAATTAGTAAAAATACTTTGCACAGCATGAGTAATGTTTCTTGTTTAAAAAAATAATCTTGTGCTTGTGAGTGGAAATTCTATTGTATCTGTTACACATTTGAGATCTATTTCTTGACTGGGAATTGTAAGTGAAGAACAAGTCACTGACATATGCTTTTTTTCTCTCCAGAAGCATATACAATGGAAATCAGGGTTATTATGAAAGAAAAACATGGGTTTTCCTCCTACTGCGTAATATGGTCAAGTACCTTTGTCCAAAATTTTATGCCTGATCTGAATGAATTGCTGAACAGATGGGAAAAAACAACCCTCATGCAACCCTCATGCAGCAGAGTAACCTGAGGTCTCTGAATGGGAAGACAGGGAATCATCATCTAAATTTCTATGAGACTATAAATACATAAAAATATAAAGAGGACGCAGTTCCTTCCATTTGCTCCGGTGTATTCCTTCAAGGTGAGAGCTTTGCCAGACAGTCACTTCATTATTTTCCTGTGTGTATATCACCTGTTTGTCAATGAGTGCCTTCAGGTTCTAAAGAAGAGATGGATTATGAATAAACTAACTCTTGCTTTCATGCGAAGCATAAATAAGAGAGTGTGTGAGAAAAAGAATGGGTATTTCATGGACAACCTGCTGAAAGTGGACAGAGAACTCAGAAATCCTTGCCAGGGTGGATGGCATAGACATAACTAGTTTGACTCTAATTTGACACAACCCATATTTTTAACTAATATTTCGCAGTGCGCACATATCTTTTAAATCATCTTTCAAGTTTGTTCAGACTCACAGGGAAATGAATACCATATTTCACATTGTAAGTAGTAATTCAGTCATACCAGCAGTTTCACTTCTACTTAGATCTGTGTGCCTAAACCTGTGCCGCACACACACACTCACACTTGGCATAAGCAAACTGTTTCTGATGGTTTTCTAAATCATGCTACAATAATCCACCATGAAATGTTGTATTTCTCTAGCTGCCAGCTGATGCTTTTCTGGTGCATACTCACTGACACTCGGTGACACTTAGTGACACTCAGACCTCTTCACCTGGCTTCGTGCTCAGGTTAGGTCGTCTGTGTCTCCAGGCTCGTGTCGGCAGCAGTGAGGAGATGCAGTGCCATCCAGCAGATAATCTCATCCTCCAGTGGATTATGTGGGGCAAGAACTCAAAGATTCACAGAACAGTCTGTGGGAGATCCCTCTTTCTGGTTACACAGAGATCTGGTTTCCTGTCTTGGGCTTTTGTCTATTTTACTTAGATCTAATTATCAGAAAACTCTGGAATACTGAGTACTCCCAGCTGTAACTGTTAACACAAGACAGCCATAATTGCCAAAATTGGTGGACAAAAATTTTCAGATAAAACACTTATTTGGCAAAAAAGGCACACTAAGTTACTGCAGAATGTTTCAGAAATTCATTAGATTTTACCAGATTAGGAGGGGGACCCTCTGAATTTTCTTTAAAAATACTTTTTTATACAAGAGACTTTAAAATTTTTGTTGTTTTGAATTTTTTTCAGATACAAATGTTATTTTTTATGTAAATATTTGCCATATCACTTACTTATCTGTAAATTTTAAAACATCTTTAAGCCGGCCAAAATAAAAAGAAAATAAATCAATTAATTCCAGTACTTTGAATCAATCTCAATGTTCTGGTAAACACGAAGCACCTTCCAAAACTATTTTCTGTAAGAGACAAGCCAAGAAATCTATTATTTACCTACTTGTAATCATCATTTTTTTGCAATCATAATCACAATGTAATCATTCCCATATTTTCTCTTTTGTCAGAAAATACATTAAGAAAAATTAGATTCATTCATGATGAAACAGCAAGGTAACAGCTAGTGCAAAGGCAATAATGACCAGATTTGAGGATGTCTGTGAATTCTTAAAGCAAGATCGCTACCAAAAACATTCACTGTACAATTCACAAATTATTTTTGGGCTGTTGCCCATTTTATGAATGGTCTATTCTTCTGTTTTTATTGATATTGTTGACTAGCTACAACAGGTGACATTTTTATCCCCTTAGGCTGTCCATTATCCAAATGAAGGGCCATCTGGAAAGGGATTCTGTTCACTGAAAAATGTGACAGAGCTGATGGCTTTTTAACTGCAAGTCATCTATGATTGCTGGTAAACACTGAAAATTAGCATTGATCCCCCTCAAATGAAAAAAACAACAACAATAAAGTACTTCAGACAGGCTTATGGAAACACCTTCTCGGCAGATGTGCATGCTAATTAATAATTGTAGATGGCAACCCTTCCTCATTTTTGTAAATTAATGCCAGTTGAATTCTCTAAAACAAATAAACATGACTACAGATGGGGCAGCTATGTGTATATGCCCAACACGGCATATGTAGATTAGGAAATGAGGTGGGCCTGAAATCGCTGCCATATTACAAACAGGTAGTAGACAAGCACCATTACCATAACCTGCCACGCTCAGAAAATCAGATAGTTCATCCTTTCGCCCACCAGGTTACATTCTGGGAGGGTTTCCAAAGCTGGAGGTAGATGCCACATTGCCTCTTGTTTTGAAGGCATTCAGAACAGAGGCTATGGCTGGGATGAAGTCAAGAAGCAGAATAAGACTGCCACCATTTAGGTATCAATAGCCCTCAAAATTGTGGTTTGCTCCAATAGTAGAAGAGGAATTGTAATAGAAAATTAAAATAGAATTCACTCATCTGTCTTCCAGCAGTATTGTGTTTTCCTTCTGGGGTAATGAATACACATCTGTAGTGAATATACTTGCCAAAACCAATTGGAAACTACTCTTTGGCTTTGATGGAATTGAACCAGGCTCTATAACATGATACCAGCAAAAACTCGGATAGAGTCTGACATATCCTGATAAAGTTGTAACCCACTATGAATAGAAGGAGTTCAGATCATGAACATCAGGAAATAGTTTCATAGTTTCAAACATCCTCTGAACTGAGATATCATTATGAACATGTTTATTTTATTATGAAACTTTGCAACATTTAGTAATTAAAAAACATAGGTTCCACTTAAATTGGCCACCAACTCATTATCTTTTGAGCCACTGACTGAAAATGTGTTTTGGGGGATTTATTTTTTTTTGTCATCTGAGATCAGAACTGCAATACTCAATGTTTACTCAAGTACTTTTATGCTGGGACTGAAAATTTTTATTAAAAATATTCTTCAACACACTTCATCACCTCAAAAGACATTAAGAGTATGACTATCTTGTCTCAGAAAAATTATATCCATCAGAACCTATGATGATAACAGGACTAACAAGTCTTGATCTATTTCTGCCTGCTTTCTCATCTTTGTCACTCTTTCTGCATCTGGTGCCATTTTGGTGAATGCTTGAAGAGCAAGTCTGGCTAACATAAGAATCATAGAATCACAGAATCACAGGGGTTGGAAGGGACCTCTGGAGATCATCTAGTGCAACCACCCTGCCAGAGCAGGTTCACCTAGAGCAGGTTGCACAGGAGGGCGTCCAGGTGGGTTTTGAATGTCTCCAGAGTCGGAGACTCCACCACCTCTCTGGGCAGCCTGTTCCAGTGCTCTGCCACCCTCAAAGTAAAGAAGTTCCTCCTCATGTTTAGATGGAACTTCCTATGTTCAAGTTTGTGCCCGTTACCTCTTGTCCTATCACTGAAAAAAAATTCCACACTCTTGATCTAGCATGTGTGTGAGTATAAGGTTACACAATGTTCATATATCAAAATGATTGCAAGGAAAAAGTTAAAAGGAAAAAAAAAAAAAAAGAAAAAAAGGAAAGAAAGTCTACAGTAATAATGTTGAAGCTTTCCAATGCACCAACAAATAAAAGCAATAGACTTTGTCACAGCACAAAACATGAAAGACTTTTAGTTTTAAAGTGCTGCTCTGCACAACATAGCAAACAGAACAATCAAATTATTGTATGCTTGTCTAACATGAAGGCAGCATTATCAACAAACATCCTGCAGCTAGGAGATAAGATGCTGGAGAATAAGTACTGTAAAATGGTTTATCATGCAACCAACAATGATTAAGTACTTTGGACATTTCATATTTAATAGAAAACTATTTAAATCAGAATTCATCAGACATGCAAAGACAGGGCTTATTTATACTATGGTTGTCTCCAACCAATGATTGAATTCTCCCCGTTTTTAAGAAGCACCCTTTTAAAATGAAGAGAGCAAGTTAGATGCTTGGTATTTAAATTAAACCACACAACTGGTATGAATAAAAGGAAACCTCCTAAAGTATTCCATAATAATGGGGACAGCAACTGGCTAGCAGAACACTTGACTTGTTTTTCCACAGCAGATTTGAAGTGCACTGTAATGTAATGTATTGAAAATTATTTCTGGTCCTCCCTGATATCACAAATCATAACCTGCATAAAGCCACATGAGCAATCAAACATCCATTTGAGCTGTGATTCATATGTGCACACACTCAAAGCTGGTACTGCTCAGTGCTCTATAATCAGGACTGCAAACATTTTTCATTAGTTTCCCATTTCATTGAAGCTGTGAAAAGAAGGAAGAGATGGAATCAAATGTAAAAAGAATGAAGTTGGTATATAAGGCCAGCATGCTTTTTAAGTCAAAATTTCACCTGCTCTGTGTGTATACGTGTGTGCGCACACATATATTCATTCTCAATTTCCGAGCATACAATATTTCATAAAGTAATCATGGAAGAAGTCCCCTGCCACCCTTTCAAGAAAAGGCTTCTCAATCTTCAAATCAAAATGTGCAAAGCATAATCCTAGGTCCCAAATTGAATATATGATGATAATTAGGATCTTGTTCTCCAAAACATCATATTATGCAGGAGAGTAGTACCTACCAAATAGCATCGTCTCCTTTTTGTGAAGATGGAAGGGTTATTAATGCCACTCTCGATATGTAAGTACACAAAATGTATCTGTATATTATTACTACATAAAAGACATAATTAGTCCATATACCAAGGTGCAGTTAAGAGAAGATTAGTACTCAAAGTCTTTTTCAAAGGTGAGTGCAAGGTATTCTGAATTTAGAATTATTTTAGTGAGCGTGTATGAATTACTCATCAGTTATAAAGTCTCTACCCTGCACTGAAGAAGAAATCATCCAGAATTCACCTCTGAAGAATATACATGAAGATAAATGTACAGATCAGAACGAGGAGCTGCGCTGGCTCTCATCGTTGACTGGACACTTCCTTCCCCAGCTATTTTATTTGTAATATTACATTTCTGCATAAACATGATGCTGTAGTTGAAGCTGAAAATGATTTTTTATTCCAAGAAAAGTAATAAACATTTTTGAAGACACGTATCATACAGACGAGAAACAGAAAGGCCATTGTAAAACTACCAATTCCAAACAAGTAAGAAACATTTTGCAAACCCTGTCCCTTTTATCTTTCTCCACCTAAAAGTAGGTAAGCACTTAGAAGTCCTTGGAAAAGCCTCCTGCGGGAAAGGAAACATATCTACATTAATACCACTAATCTTACTTGTTCCTTCATGGAAAATTTTTCAGTAATATAGGAAATACTTTCTCCATAGCTGTGTAAGTACAGTTATAATTACTTCTAAAGGAAAATCAAGAATAATCAGCTGGACTCCATGTTCCTCCTCTACATATTTTCAAAGTATGCACCAATAAAACATTGGAACTTTGCAGTTTTGGACTCTTTATTCATGTTTAAGTCCAGATGTACTTAAAGAAAGCAAGAGCAATTTCTAATAAAAATCTTCTTCAGGGTTAAAGAGTTTAAGCTACTTTCCTGAATTGCAACTTATACTTGTGTGGTAGTTTTTTTTAATTATCTCATTATTTCTGGGACATTGGGAAAGCAAATGAACTCCTAACAGCAGTAACGACTACTTGTGAGACCAGGGATAAAATGCCTTTGAAATATCTAACATATTTACATGCATTCAACTTGTCTTAAAAAAAATCAAATCAAGTAGGTTATTCACCAAATAATATAATCTTTATAGCCATTGTTTATTTTATTTATTTTGTATCAGTTTAAGAAAGAGATTGCAGTGAACAAGACATACTGAAACACCTGAAGATTATTCCTGACTTCCCTGGAAAATATTTGAAACTTGACAGGTTGAGGGAAAGGAAAATCTGGAGAGACATGGATTAAACGCACTGCTGCTTTGTCTGTCTGAATGAAATAAGTACTTATAACCAAAATTAGAGGAAGCTACCAACTGGACTAAAGTTAAATTTATTAAAATACTTCAAAAGATATTTTCAATAAAAGAAGCCTTCAACTGGAAATTTTGCTGTATTGATATGAGTTTCACTGTAGTAGATTTTCCGAAGCGGATCACTTACTTATGACCTATTAAAGGAACCAGATCTGACACTTGGTCTGGTTTGTCTAAATGATATGGTCTGCCTCTGTCCCTCTAACAGAACGCCAGGCAACTCCTTCACTGTCACAGTCTTACAGAAACAGTGTCATTCAGTAGTCCAGCTGGGTTTCTTTGTGGAGTTAGAGCATAAGGTCTTACCACTAGCAAAGTTCCACATTACTCCTTCCACATGACCAGCAGAAGTAAACAGCAATGCAACACAGAAATCTGTAAAAAAACCCAGATGGACATTTCCTGAGTACCAAGAGCCAAGGACTGTGATGCCACATACTCTCTTGATTTGCAGTTATGCTATTACAAGAAAATAAAAAAAAATCAAAAATGCTTTCAGTGTAAGAAGACCATTTTCACACTAAATGTGATGTATTTATCTCAGCACTACCATTGGTAATGTTTAGACTACTTTCTATACAGTTACTATGTGCATTTTTTAATGTTCTTTTAAATTTTAGGCATTTTGTAGATAAAAATTCACAGCATTATAGTTCTGCATGAAGACTGACAATTTGTTACAATTTCCATCCATGATGGTTTGCCACTTCTAAGCTATGGAAAGCAAGGATAGTGTTTCAATGTTTTACTTTTGACAGCTTAGTTAATACTGAATTCCAAAGGAAAAGCCAAATATTGGTTATTGATTAAAACACAGCAAGTGAAAATTGGAATTCAGGTCATGGAGTGACACATTTGCTAAATGGTAAAACTATGACTGATTGAAATATTTTACTTGAATTGGGATTAAAAATCTAATTTATTTATTGAATCTTATCTATATAAAGCAATCAAGACCCTATTTTGTATAGCAATTACAGCTGACAGAGGAACAAAGGGTTAACATTTACCATTTTTCTTCTTACTCCCCGTTTCTCAGAGGCAAAATTGGAAAGGAGAAGTACAATAGGATTTTTATAATGGAGAACATAGAGAGGAATAGTTAATAGCTTGGACAACAATTTAGCAACGACTTAACCATAATTTAGGAAGAAATTTGGAGAGATATATATACATCCCTATACCCACATATTCCATGAAAAAGTAAATTTTATATCAATCTTCATTTCAGAAAAGATTCTTTTTCATGAAAAAAAGTGAAATTCATTGTCTTCTAATATAGAGCAGGAAGGTACCTCAAAACCTTAGGTGGTCATAAAATCCATCTCCCTCAACAGGGCAGGATAAGTTAGACCAAAATGATTTCTGACAGCTGTTTCCTTAATCTGTTCTTGAAAATCTCCAGAGTGCGGAAAAGTCTGCAGCCTCCCAGGGTGACATATTCAAGTGCTTAACTATTGTTACAGTTAGAAATGTGGTTTTGGTTGCTTTTCTTTCCTGATGTCCAATCTAAAGCTCCCTTACTGAAAAAGAATCACATTACTTACTGTCCTATCCCCTATCCTGATCTGCAATGGATATGGAGAACAATTTATTACCTTCCTATTTGTGATAACATTTATTCCTTTAAAGACTGGTATCCTCTTTCATGTCAGTTGTATTTTCCTGTCTAAACAAGCCTGGTTCTGTCAATGTTTTCTGAGAGATCATATTTTCTCTGATCATATCTGTTTCTATCCTCTGGACTGGCTCTGACCACTCTGCACCTTTCCTTGTACGTTTAAAATCAGAAACACTGCTACAGCCAAGAATCTGGCAGTATGACTTTTATTAGCGAATCCTGCAAATTTGGAATAAACAGACAGCAGTATTTTCAAAAATCCTTAGTCATTGAGAAGCGCTGAGGCACATTTTTAACGCACAGTGCATTTATATCCAAATGATACCATTTTTAAACTAGTATGCCAAATGTTGAAGCACATCAAAGAGACCTAGAGCTTATATCTATGTCAGGGATTTAGTGTAATAAAAACTTAACTGAAACACTCTAAAATGAGGCAACAACTAAATTGGTCATGACCTCTCCCTGACAATAAACACAGCGATGACCAAAGGAAGAAATGGCTGAATGCTAAAACCTCTGACATGCTGTTGGGTTAGGGCCAGCTATGACAGAACTAGTGATGTAACTGTCCCTTCACACTGAAATAATGAATCTTCCAAGGTAAGTGATCAGCCTTCAAAGGTATCAAGTTTCAGTATTAAGAAAGTTTTCTGAGCAGCTCCATAAAATGTTGAACCGCTTCATGCTGCTCTGAGGGAAACAAACATCATTAAACAGGCACATCTCTGTTCTTTGGCGTATTTCTGATTAAAACCCAGAAGAAAGATAACTTGTATGAGCATTTGGATATGCATAAGAAAAAATCCAATTGCATTAAACAAAAATATATTGAAGAAAACTTAAATTATTCTTGTTACTGCTTATACATAGCTCTTCCAGTCTTCATTACTTTTAAATCAAATCTAACGCATGACTTCTCATCCGTCTCTCAGCCATGAACTTTGCTATCACTAAGTTCCCACAAGTACTGTAGTAAACTCTGCATTGATTAATTGTTCATGTATGTATTTTACAGCTCCAGTTGCAAAAGTGGCATGGCTATGTTAATTTTATGTCTTGAAACACAAAACTAACATATGCAAAAAGGCCTATTTAATCATCTTGCCACTTCATTCAGCCTAATTTTAATTCAGGTAACAGGGAATGGACTTTGGTTCTTGGGAGAACATTCCAAAATTGCATAGTTATTAAAATAACACACAATTAACACACAGTTATTAAGATATTATCATACTAAAATTCCTTTTACTCTGTTTCATAGCACTAAATTTAATGTAATTAGATGTTCTGAGCAAATTCCTCTCTTACTTGCTCTTTTCAGTCACAGTTGTTCACAGATACGGGAAAACAATTTGTATAAAGTAAAAACAACACCACATTAAAACTCTAACTTCAAAAATTTAAAGAATGCATGCGGAAATGAGTACAAAACAGAAATAGCTCTTTTTTTCTGACTAGTACAATGTGCAGACTTTCTTTCGTTACATTTGTTTGAAATAAGGTACTTTCATCACAGTATGAGAAAGCTGCACTAGGGAACTGACCACAAATAGCTCATTAGCCATAGCTAATAAAATAAGCCAAAATAAATCTTGTTGCTTGTTTGAAAGGCATTTTTTTAGATACTAGAATTATCCAAATGCCTGCATTTGAAAGGTTTCGTTTGTTTTTTTTTTTTTTTCTTTGGGAAAAAAAAAGTCCACAAAAACTCCAGTCCTGATTACTTCAGAGTACATGACGATGGCCTCTTCATCTTTATTGCAGCTGGCATCATAGGAAACCATAGCTTAATTTATCATAGGCTAAGCAACCTCACTGAGTCCACAGAAAAGAATGAGGGCATTAAATTATTCTGTCTGAAACTAACTACAAAGGTTAGTATCTTTTTATGATTCCTGTGGCATTAACTACAAAATTTAGAATGCTTTCAATTAAGTAATCTTGGAAATTTTCATTTAATAATAATAGTAATAATTATAATAACAATAACAACAATAACAACCTCTTAAGCTTTGACTTGTTTTTGAAAACAATGCTTAAAGTATCCGAAATTTCAGTGGGATAGAAACAGTGGGATGTTATGAAACAGCTCTGGTTTTACCTTTCTGCCCATAGGAAAAGGAAGTATGTGGCAAAATTCCTCACCACAGCAAAACAGGTTTGAAGTGTCCCACTTCAAATTATTCTCGAAAAAAAATCCATACACATAGCAGGTATTTTTCCGCTAAAACTAGTATTTTACTGAAAAATACATTTATTATGACAAAATTCTTTTTCATGAAAATAATTAATGTTAGAAGACCTACAGATAATACAAATAAATTTGTAAACTGTCTACAAGTTTTTAACTCCAGATGATTGCAAAGCAAGTAGCAAAACTCAAGATGTTTGGCATTCTTGCCCATATGACCTCTAGAAAGCAGGTTAACTTCACCAAAATGGCACTGGATTAGCCAAAGTCTTGGATACCTATTCACTACACGCGCCTGTTCCAACCCAACACCAGGCTCCTCTTTCCTGTGGCATCTCCTTGCAGAAACCCACCCACTGCTTCATTTCAGTGCACTATGCAAGAAGCAAAGGTGAGTCTGGAGAAAGGAAGGCTGTTCTGCAATTACGAGCCCCTGCTACACCAGAGCAAAAAAGCAATATGAACAGCTGTCCAGCTGTGAGTACCCGTCCTAGTGGAAACACACTTGAAACTATGCTATTTTGGGGGTCATGCACCTCTCACCATCTCACTACCTGTTACTTATTTTTCCTGTTCCCTTTGGCTATTTTCTCTGGCAGTCTTCCCCACAGCACACTCCCCTCACCAACCTATTCAAAATTACTGAGCCATCCATCAAACGGCCATTCACTAAATATATGGCTGAATGTATCTCAGAATACAAATTTGAGAGCACAGCATTTTAACTTGGTGAGCAATTACATCCAAATTTAAACCAAAGCATTCAAGCAAACCTAGGAAGGCGTGAAAATTAGTGATATTGCTATAGAATGTCTCCCTTTATTGCAACACTATTCTTGGGTAGTTTGCACATACTGCTCTGAACAGTGAGGATCTTGAAGGACACACGCACAACGGCTTTACAGCCAGAGTGCAGAATTCTGCCTAAATTTTTCCTAGACAAGGCTTTCCAAATAACAAGTATAAAGTTATCGTATCACTTTTCTCAGAATTCTATACAACTATATTGTATTAACTATTCCTGCAGTGTTACTAACATTAATCCTGTGAATTAAGGGCGTACACATCAAATGAGATCCTGTTCATTCAGAAATGACAGACTAATACTTTGCTCCGTTGTTCTTCCATCTAAATAACTCAAATAGTACTAAAAACATGAGAACTACTTAGACATTTTTAATAAGTCAAAAGGTCAAATAGTTTGTGGATATGAACAGAGAAATCCCACAGTTTGGGGGAATTGTACAATGAAACTATAAATTCATTGATTATGTTGAATTTTTCCAGTGAGCATGCCTCCTAGAGGATGCCAAAATGGTTTTTACTGGAAAAGGGAATGACTGGGGGGAGGGAGAGTAGGAACACTGGCTGGCTTCCAGCCTACCTGACAGGCTAGAGGGAATTATTATCTGATCCTAGATAATAATAAGAGACTCCTCATTATCTCAAACAACATGCAAATTTTAGGCAAAACTGCAACTCCTCTAGCATCTAAACACCTAACTCAATTTTGGTTTGGAATCTAGCTGCATCTCAGATATTTTAGTAGTGGTTTCAGCTGATCTTTTTCTTTAATCTGTAACATACAGTATTTTTGTACCACAAACCTGAAGGGTATTCTTTTCCCCTTAGCAGAATGAGTCCCAAGATGTCTAGACAAAGGCCCAAGGCCTCCTCACTCTGTCTTCTGCAATGTCCTCACTGATTCTTTTCACAGATTTAGCTGTTATCTCAGCTCACCACCACCATGTGAAAGATGGATGAATAGCTTCCAGTGCAGCTGCCACAGATGTCCCTCTCCATAGATCACCCAGTAAGTTGAGCTGAAGCATCATGTAGTCTGGACTCGCTGTATCACATCACACGTCATCCCCACATTGCCTGGGGCCTGGGAAACCAGACTCACTCCAGCAGCAGAAAGCTATGTCAAAGTAATAACCAGGTTGCTTTACTAGTCATGACTGGGGGAGTTAAAATTTATAGCAGTTTACAAAACTCCTAATACGCTCTTTGTGGTCTCATGAAAGAAACGTGCCCGCTGACTTCAAGAAGCCCACCAGCATATATTAGACATGTAGCTGACAATTGCTATATGGTGGAATAAGGGCTATTTCTCTGTGTAGTTCTTACAAGTATACATCAGACCCGTATAATAATCAAAAGTCAGCCATCCAAACTCTAACTGAAATGACAGATAGATGGAATATCTGAAAGGACACACGCATTGTATTCAGGCAAGTCTTCCTAACATCTATTCTGATGTGATAAAATAGTTAGAAAGCTGTAGACTCCTACTGTGGAGAGGTTTAGTGAAGAGAACCTTGCACATTTGCTTGCAAATTTAAACCTGACCAACTTTAGCCTCCAAGGGGAAACACCATCTTTCCTTTTTTCTTTTATTGGTTTATTTATCCCCTCTCCTCAGCATTGTAATAACTATATATCCCTTCAGAGGAACTGAATAACTTATTCTGTAACCCATATGCTTTGGAGAAGTCCAGTGCAAATGTTCTATTCAGTTCTTCTGACCATTAAAATCTGAGGAAATTGCTGATAAAAAGGCAGAGAAGTTTTTGGATATGAGGTTAAAAGTGAAAGACTGCAGGGGCTTTTATAAAGAGCAACCATAAGAAGTTACTTTATTATTTTGTAATCTATACCCACGGCTGATGATTTGAAAAAGCATCATGTCATACAGCTGCAAGAGTCATGGTCCAAAGCTTAATTCCACCGTAGGTGGATTGAGTCTTTTTTGTGACAAGTGTAACTGATCTCAGGAGACCCACAGGATAGTAAACTGGCTCGTTTAATTATACTATCAGCTATTACGACATTCTAAAAACCAAAGAATTGCCAAAACAATGGAGATTTCATAGTCTCTCTAGATTTATCTTGAGAGCAATCAATTACAAATCGTTGAATTGCTATTGACGCATGCTTTAAATGAAAACCATGATGAGCTTATGACAAGGGAAATGCTACTGGTATTAGAGATTCATGGATATTCAAGGAAATTCAGCCACAACTAGAAAGACTGACAGTATTACTGAAGTTTTCCTTTACAGCCAAGAAATAGTCCAAAAGAGAGGAGAAAGAACTGAACCGCTTTACAAATTGACAGGTCTCTTACTGAGCCTAGTGAAAATTTTGTATTAAAGCCTCATTGTCTGAATAACCCTAACCTTTTGGAAATAAAGAATGCACTCAATAACAGACAATTAACCAGTATTTGGATGGTACCACTTATTCTATTAAGATCCATGCTCAACAATTTAAAGATATACAAATAGATGTATTAAAGGGATTTAGTTGCCTAAATGCCTCTAGTGATGTGTGTCATTAGCACCTAATATAGGCTCATACAAATACATCTTAGTCAAGCAAATCTACTAGGTTTTTACCCTCTGAAGTACGACACTCCTTTTTAATTTTAAATCAGAAACTCCTTATATTTCTTATTGTGTTAAGAAGGTTAAGAATGAAGACAAAAAGAAAATGAAGACATGACGATTTATATATACATTAAAAAGTCAGTTTGAACTTTCAAAATACGCATGCTGATGAAAGATGAATCACACTATATTTCTCATCCTTGTGAAACCAAAATCCTGTCTCTATAATGTACAGTATAAACCAAGGTCAACACAGGAATTTTGAAAGTTTTCTTTGCTTCATATATTATTTTGGGTGACATATGACTTGGTTCGAACACTCATCTTCTCACGTCTCCCACACCAGCCCAGCATGATATTGAGCAAACCCTTTTACCTGGCAGTATTAACAGAAGCAGTAGAGGGCTGGGAGTCTGGTCCTTAGCATGAAAGATGTGTTCAATTGCTGCAGGAGAAAATCCTAGCAGCAGTCTGACACAGCCCAATAGACTAAAGATGTCATTAACCTTAAAACCATTAATACATTCTCCCTTTAGGATTTTTCTAAATCGCTGTACAGTAACGCTGGACTACGCAAAATATGTCTTGAAAATGTAAAAAAAAAATCAACTTAACTGAAAGCAGGCTTTTGAATTAAAAGCAAATAAATATTGGTATGTAAGCCACGGAACATTTATTTCAGATGTGTTTTTGTTTTATAGTTCTAGTTTGGTTTTGGTTGATGGGCTTACAGGGAGGGAAAATTGCTTTGCTGCCCTTTCAAAGACATGTCAGTGCATGAACAAAGTCTTCCCTGTCCTTTGAATTCTTTAGCAAGTGCCATCAAGCCTAAGTTTATGCTCATTCATAAAATGTACAACAGTTCGGTTGCTTGTCAGCCTCATGAACGCACGCAGCAGTGGGACAGCTGGTAGGATGATTCTTGGAACCAACATGAAGAATGACGGCAGTCAAAGGAGATGCAAGAGGCTATGGCTTACTCTGGGACGCACGCTCCTGGAAGGTGTTACATGCCAGGTGGTACATTCAGGACAACGTTGCACAGCTATATGCGCATACAGAGTTTGGTATATTTCATCTGGGTGAACTGCATTTTTTAAAATCAAAGCAACTGAGAGAATTAGAAAGAAGAATATGTAATATAAGGTGGAAAAAAGCCTCAGCTATGTCAGGAAAATGTTTTGGGGGTTTTTTCCATAAAAGTGTTATTGCACACATTATACAGCTTCCTTAATTTAACTGCATGTTACCTAGAGAATTTAATTAGGCAATGGAGCAGATTTACTTGTTTATTTACACCTCTAGCCATATTACAGAAATACTTTCCCCTGGAATACCTAAGAGTATTGCCTAAGCAGTCAGAAGGGACTTTCCTATTAACTGACATTCCCGAAAGCCTGAGGTCCTAATGTCCTACTTCTCCACCACACAGAATCCATGGGTAAGGCAGCGACCGCTCAGACTTATTTTAATGCAGACGCCAGGTAAGTTCAATGTGGGAGCTTTCCCTCCGCAGTGCTATTTTCCTGCAAAACGCTGCTTATCTGAGATGATTTTACCTTCAGTGCATGTTTTATGTAGCGCTCTTGGGCCTGCACAGGCGAGCACACCACCTGCAGTTTGCTGCAGTCCGTGCTACTGCAGCGCTGCTTCTGCTCTCTGCTGCCTGGCAGAGGAATGAAGTCCTGAGTTTTCCAGAGCAGTAGAGCAGGACAGATCCCAGAACTCCTGGTACCCCGAGTGAGTTTAGACTACGGTGCTCAGGAAGCAGTCAAAGATAGGGATGAATTTTACCAAGAGCCTCACAAATGAAGTAAAAGCTTTGGAATTTGAATTCATTTGTTCTCCTGATACTGGAAAAAGAGATAATAATGAAATACCAGCACAGGAAATCAAAGTCCCAGGAATATGCTCCTACCTCAGCACAAAGACCGTAAACACTGCTACGTCAAGACTAGCCCACTGGTCCCTTCAGCCCCATCTCAGTAAATGGTCAGCTACCTGTTGTCTTGCGTGGGGATGGTGCATCTCCACCAACGCCCTAAACCAATTATGCTATTGTGTAGATAAGAGGGAAATGCTTTCCTGACTCCTTTTGTGGTCGGTGAAGGCTCTGAACCATGAAATTTCATTATTGTTATTTTAGTAGAACTGCAAGTATCCTGAAATGATCCAGGCTTTTTAAAATTCCAATTGCAACTTATTCCCCATGGCACAAATCCAACAGGCTTTAAATAAAACGTACAGAGAAATTTTTCCTCTAAGACTCTTTGTAATTTTCCTGCTATTATTTCTAAGGATAACTTGTCCTTGTACTCTAAAAAAGACAGGATCATCACAAGGGACCCTAAAATTAACAGTGACTTTGAACTGAAGTATTACCCAAGAGAAACATCCCGTTCCCATTTTTGCCATCTGTTTTGTTTCTACATGATGCTCAAAGAGAAAGAAAAAGAATATATTTAGCCAAGCATATATTTAATATTTCTTATGATAGGAGATATAAAGTTTACCAAAACGTGTCTTCAAAAGCTGCAATAGGAGAATGTAGTTTGAAGCCTAAAGCAAAGAAAGTGTTAATTAACACATATAATAGAAATGGTAATAAAATGACAGTACAGAAGAAGATGAGAGGAAACGTCATAGTTCCTACTTTAACAGGCTACGTCACAGCACTCAATCTCAGGAATTACAGGGCATAAGAGAAGGGGAAAAGCCCGCATGCCCTACTGTGCTAGAAAAAGAAGTTGCCTACAGCAGCTTCTCTGAGCTGGTCTCATATTTAACCCTCAGACAGTTTAACAGCCGTGGCTAATGGTCAGATCAGGAAAGCTGTAACTCTCAGTGCACAGTCAGCCAAAGGGGAGGCTGCAGAATGTAATTAGCCAATCTTGCAATTTAGCTGGGCTTTTACAGCAACAAATATGATTGGTATGACTTACTATAATCTTAATGCTGCAATTTGTTCTTTAAATTTTGTAACTGTATTCCACTATGTAAATTTGTGTTGTAAGTAACCGCATTTTTTATTGTTACTGCTTGTCCACTGATAAGCCTGAACACATTGCAACAGCATGAGGAATAGAAAGATCCTCCAAAGAGGTGAATCCATTCATTGTCCAGCACCAAGTGCAGAACTCCGCAGTACTCTGAAAGGTGGTTAAGTTTCACCTGGACGGGAGGGAACACATCAAAAGCACACTAAGAAAAGCCTATCTAATATCTATCTATCTATCTATCTGCAGAAAAAGAACCAGCAACAGATATTCAGGTTTTCTAAGTGCTATATTCAGTGCTCTGACATTGCTAATAATTTTGAGGAAGGATAGGAGCTGGTAAGGAGCCATGATCCTGTATCAGAGAGTGAATTTCATTTTGAAGCTGGGATTTGTCTGTCTTCTCTTTTCCTCTGCATGCTGAAGTTCCAAACCAGACATATATTACTAACAACAAAGATGTTTCGAAGAACCAGTGGCAGAAAATTGCCATGCAAAATAAATTTTAAAACCCCCTGTTCTTACTAAGCCAGGACTTGGACACCTGTGGAAATGGCCTTGAAGTTAAGAGGGAATGGCATCGTGCATGTGGGCAAAAGGCAAACTACATGTTTGACAGAAGATTTCTGTTCCAAAGGAGACTCTATGTGCAGGATTCTGTGGAGAAATGTAAAAATCTTGAACTCCTTAGAATTCAACGCCTACAGCCCAAGCAAGTGTCAGGAATGGTATAGAAACTGAGACAGAAAAATAAGTAAAGTGATTGCTACGTTAGATTTTTTTTTTCAGATAATTGAGTTAAAACGGAATACTTTTTTCCCTGTGTTTTGGGTTCCTCGATTAGATAGTTTTTGCTTACTTCCAGCTATACATTTAGCAAATTAGGAAAGAAGGTCAATACACCAACCTTTATGTAGCTAAAGGAGTGCCCACATCTGCTTAGCTAAGCAGTAAGGATTGGATACATGGATACATGTTGAAAAGCTAAAAGCTAAAAGCTTTGTTTCATGTGGAATTCAGAAAGAAAGAAAATGCAGCTGAAGAACGTGTGATCCCTGACCGGCCAAAGGGGTTCCAGTCACCTCACCAGGCGGAAGGTGAGTCTTTGGGGGTGTTATCTGGATGGCTGTGATTTTGGTCGTCTAGATCCCACATTTATTCTTCCAAATAAATTCTCTGCCTTAACAGATGGGCTGTAATCTGCTCACTCTTTTTAAAGTCTCACACCTCACTTTCCAAGTGAGGGTAATAGTACTTTCCCTGCTCCAACTGTATTCTGGCAGAAGGAAACACTGAACGAGCAGCCCTGCAAAACAAATATTCTGGGACAATATGTGCTTAATCAACTGGGGTTTCTGAAGACACC
This sequence comes from Burhinus bistriatus, assembly GCA_013397275.1. Lineage (NCBI taxonomy): Eukaryota > Metazoa > Chordata > Aves > Charadriiformes > Burhinidae > Burhinus > Burhinus bistriatus. The sequence goes on from VYXH01005331.1 coordinate 264,883, forward strand.
AGACCTAATCCCACACTGTGTAGTCTCAAACCCCAGAAAAAAGTGCCAGATAGAGCTCTTCCTCAATTACCTGTTAAGACCCCTACCAACAATAAAGACGTGTGATTTCAGGGGAATGGAAGTAACCACAGCTGAACTCCATAATCCAGCACACTGAAACACTAAATTTAATGGAACTAAAGAGAGTTTGGGGGAAGAGATTACATGGGTTAGAAGTTACTGGCACTACAAGATTTATCGGATAATCTGGACAAAAAGAAGTTTATGATCAGTCCTAGCCTGAGCATGCTGCTAAAGTGCTATGCAGAAGATTATCCTTGGAGAAAGAGAAGACTTAGTTGTTTAGTGAAGATCTTTGGGAATGAGTCTTCCCAGCAAGAAGAGAGCATTCATTTTCTATGAGAAACAAATAATCTGCTCAATTTGCAAAGGATTCTACAAATGACTTCAGCCCGCTCTTACACTTCTGTTGAGCCCATCCTAAGAAAACAGACAGCACCACAATTGCTTCTGCAACTGCCTGCAAAAGAGGAAAGACAGAAAAGAGCGCAGAGCATCGCAGGGGACCATCAGGGCAAAGGTGCCTCTGAGACAGTTATTGTTTCAAGTAGCAAAGTTGGCAAGTGCTTGATTTTTGTTACCAGGAGGGCCTGAATGTCAGCTATTTGGCTTAAGCTAGCGTAAGAGGAACAATCAGTAAAGGCTTGTACCTAAAATTTCTGCAGAATCAACAACCTCACAAACTGAGCTCTAAGCAGCATTCATGTTGCAGCAAATGTCCCATGGCAAATCACTTTGATAGCACCAGCATTTCCTTTCTCATTGATTTAGCTGCCTTGTGTTTCAACACCTCTCCCTGTTACCAGGGCTAGGAATTAAAACTAAAGAGAGTAACATCTTTTTCCTTGGCTTTGTTTCCAGGGAAAAGAAGCGGGTAACCACACAAGGGAAACTGCTGTGATTTGTCCTTTTAGAGAGAGACTCCCCAGTGTCAATTCCAGGTGTAACTTTTCACAGGATGAATAACAGGTGGGGCAGCCTGATTTTCACAGTTTCTTTGAGGTGGGATAGTATGTTCTTACCAACTCAAATTTGAGTTCGCTCATTTGCAGAGCTGAAGAGTTTGCCATCTAGCTGGGTAAAAAGGAAAAGAGGAATGGAGAGAATAATCTCCGCCATGACAGAGCTGTGCCTGGGAAGATCACATGGGATTTTTTCCCCAGTTCACCCTTTCTCTTCTTTGACACCAAGACTAAAAGTAGGAATACAAAATTCAAACATTTTTCCTCTCTCAGCTACATAATCTAAATAATTAAGGTACCTAAAGCACTTGATTCCCATGTAAAACTGATCTTGTGATAATTTCTATAGAGAACTCATGCATCATGATTACTGAAGTACCTACATCAATGCATTATTCATGGCCACAAAGTGCACATACCATCTTACTCTCAAATGACCCTCATTATTTGGGACATTCCTCATTTTAGATTCACATTCATCTCTATCCCATACTGAGGTTACCATCTGGTCATTTTTTTCTTTACTGACTCAGCCTGTTACTTTTATATAAAACTCATTTAAAGCTGAGCACTAACCAATTCTCTCAAATAGCTTCCATAAATAAAAATAAATACACTGTCTGTGATTACAAAGGAGAGGAAATCAGTAGGCATTTAAAGATCCTACAGTAGTTTTAGAGTGAAGCCAAGGTTAATATAATCAGTACTTGTTTTTCTAATAAATCTTCCCATTAATTCTTGATGTTCATAACAAACAAAGCAAAAATGAGATCCACTAATAAGATATATCAAAATATAGATAAATGTACACATGCAAACTTTAACCTACACAATATACAAAGGTGAAAAAATCATTAGCCAAGAAAATTATAAAGAACAAATGACATGAAACTAAACGCATCTAGTTATTTGAGACAACAACATAGAACAGATGATACAGTATTTGTAACTCAAAGCCACTCTCAACTGCATCATCTAGGGGATTACGCACAAGGGAGGACCACACTAGAGATTTCTTTAACTACTCCAGATAAAATTCTCAGATTACTTTATCTTTTATACTTCCCCCCCGCAAAGAAGTCAGTGCATCCACAGCAGCAGAGGTGGGCCAACACTATTGGTGATTATTCACTTGTCTGGAGGAATCCATTTGCTCACACTGCATTTCTGCCCCTTTTGGTTCATTTTTTAGCAAGTTTCTAGCAACCTGCTTGCAGGCAGGACTAGTAAACTAGGACCACGGAAGAAACACAAACAGACTTTTAGTAAAGGAACAGTCACATGCAGGAAGATGGAAGATATAGAGCTCAAAAATGGCCTTTCTCTTCCTTACAACAAGAGCTCCTACTCATGAGAGAAACCCCCCCCAAACTGTACGGTGTTCAGCCCTAGGAGCACAGAGGTGTATTTCTGCATCTGACTTTAAAGTTTCAACATACGTGTATCTTGTGTAAACTGAGACAGAAAATTGACTGAATTGCTGAGTCACACAAAATTTTCTATAAGGGTTGAGAAAGGACTCAATGAATTTAAGTGGGGGGTTGTGGTTGAAGTTTTAGAATTTTTGTGACAGACAAAGAGGCACAGATGTTACAGCTTCCAGGATTTTTCTCCTCCACTGCAGCTAACCACCTTTTTTATAGCTATGCTTCCCTATTAAAAGTCAATGGGCGTGAGAGATTTTGTTCCTTGCTACACCTGTGTGTATCCCAGAATTTTGTATCAGTTGAACCATTAGACTTTCTGCCAATTAAAATTTTTCCAAAACGGTGTGTCAATTTGCCTTTGCTTTTCTCAAAATGTCCATATAATGTATCAAAGCTGAAATATTTTAATCACAGTTTTAAAAGTGTATTAAAAACTTGCTTATGCCTTTATACCATCACTTCTGCAATAATACCAGCTCCTTCAAAAAGAAGGTACTTCCTCCACAGGAGTGAAAGTTGTCTGATACCATCTACAATGATCAGTCCTACTTGCCAGGTACTCTGGAACTATACGAGAAGGTGTGGGGCTTCAGCCTCAACAATCACTGTGGTATTTCACCACATGAACCACCATCTGCCAGATAAAAGCCTGAAAATGGAGAAAAAAGAGGAGCATAAGCACTAACTACAATCAATCCTGAGAACTGAAGCAGTATTTGAATCAACGAATTTGAGGTTTTGCTTTTTGCTAAATTCAAGAAATTTTTGTGAGCTAAGTCTTAAAGGACAATTTTCAACCGTTTTTAATTAATATTTCTTTAGAAATGGTTTCTTTTCAGCAGCTCTGCAATTTATGGCTGGGTTCTTGCATATACTCCATCACTGCCTCCTGCAGCACAATTCATCTTTTGTCTCTGCAAAATTATGAATGAGTGTTTTGGTCTCCTTGCTCTTGCCTTTGCCCTTCCCATTCTCCCCTGCTAGAATCCTCCATACTGTTCAGCACTTGAAGTTCAAGCTCATCTTACTGTTATAAGGAATATTATTAAGAGCTTTGACTGGGATTCCTACTTCAGATTTCTCAGTTCGATTAATAGAAAATAATCACTCTCACGCTCTCCCTCTCTGGTGATTTGGTTAATTAACTGGTAGAAGCAGCACAAATAATTTCTACACTAGTGTACTTATTGTTTTAAAAATTATGTGAAAATTAGTCCCTTACTAGATGATTAGGTTTTTAGACCTGCTAATGAACAACAATAGTCTGCCATTGCCATCTTTTAATTTACTTTTAATCACCAGCTAAGTAACAAAGAAGTGTCTTTTAAAATAATTAAGACTACGTATCAGGTCTCTGTAGGATGTCAACAATAAAGGGGTTAATGATGCATCCAGTCATCATGGAAACAATCAAAAAATGTCTCGCTTTAAACAATGCAGAACAACTCTCACTATCTAAATGTATCTGTGCCAGAAAATTCCCATAGCTTTACAACATTTTTCATCCTGTAGAGATCATGCATACACACAAAATCATGATGGAAATCACCTATGTAACAGGGCAAAGATTTAAATTACAATGTCTGTGAAGAGAAGCCACTGTCCTCTGACTAGACAGAACTCTCTCAGCATAGTATGACCTCAGCTGCAACAACACACCACAATAAAATATGCCTAACCAAATATAGCACTTGGAGGCATAGAATGCATTTTTTTCTCATAGTATTAACATCTTCCTGCACTTATCTTTAGATATTTAAAAATGAAAATTTGAAGAACTGAAAATTAGGTTCCCAAACCTTTATTCCAGAGGGATTTTCTGAAGTCTCTATGACACATCAGAACCCTATTTTCAGGTATAAAAGGGTAATAATTTTGCTTTGAGTGTATCAACTTTTTAGTAGCAGTTTTGTGGATGCATATGATCTCTATGTTTGCTGCCATAAAACTAACCCATCATAATTCTAGGACAGGGTGCTCATTGATTTTTTTTTACACAAATCAGGTATGAAAGCCTTGTGTGTGTGCACGTGTGTGTGCGTGTGTGCACGCATGTGCATCTCCTTTGACCCCACCATCAAAGGATGTGGACAAAAGGGAGATTATACAGAGATGCTATGTCTTTTTGTTGAAAAATTTAAAAAAAAAAAGATACAGATAAAAAATACTCCACTTAAATGCCAATGTTGCTACAGTGTGAGAGTCTAACAGGTATTCAGAGGTTCTGGAAGGGAGAGGCAGGTACTGCACTTAAAATTACCAAAACATCTGTAGTATTTGGAGTAGTATCCCACTGAATGGCAAATGTAGCAGAAAGCTCACTTTATTTCTTCACAAAGAAAGTAAATTGTCCTAAAAATTCTCTATTATGAAGCATCCAAAACATGTATTGGCACTCCAGGGAGCTACTACAATCTAATGCATGTGCTCCCTTTTGAAAACTGTCTTTTCAAGCAGCACATGTTTTGGCCCATGGGAATGCACTATGTAGAGCACTGTTAGGAGACTGGTAGAAGGCCATCTGTGCTCTGGTTGAAAAGACTTTAGTTAATGTGGAAAAAAAACCCCACATAATTGCTCTCTTCACAGCTTATATTTTCATTTGGAGAATAGCATGTGAAAATAATGTAAAATTGAGAGCTGGCAACAGCCAAATAGGTAACTTTGTCCACCTTCTTATCAATACAAGATGGTTCTCATTCATACACTTGGGGCAACAGTGAGTGACAGGAGTTAGAGAGACTACATGCACACCTTCTACAATACCAGTCACATCACACCCTCTCCTTCTGGCTTTCTTTCCTTCCTTCCTTCCTTCCTTCCTTCCTTCCTTCCTTCCTTCCAGAGTTTTGTTCATTTTACATGAAGTATAAAATCTTCATGGTAACAGGTACTGGCTATGTTTGTACTATGTCTAAAAATAGAGGCTGAGTATCACATAGGCTCTCCAGGAACTATAATAATAGTAATAAATATAATAATCATATTGACCAGGCCAGTTGAAACTAGTTGTGGAGGTCCCAAATGGTGTGGCAGCTTATTCCCTACTGTAATACTCAACTGAATTTTACATTCACTATGCGTGTTGTTTTCTCACTTTCATCTCATTAACTCTAATTAACACTCTTTTAACCGTTTTCAGTAATGCTCTACCTTGTTTTGTTTTTCCATTCTCTAAAGACTGTTAAATTGCCCATGCACAATACTGGAGTTAAACTGATGTTAATTTTTAAACAGCTATTTGTAGAGCATCCCAAATGCAATCTGTAGCGTGTAAGACAAAGAGCTTCACCTCTTCGTGACTTGATGTCTCCACATACTCAACCAAACATTAGAGCCATTTCTCAGCCACACTGCTTTATAAAGTCCTTGTCCACTACCACCAGAAGCTTTCAGCTTGCTACAGATTCTAGTGTTATGGAGTTCTGGTTTTTCTTCATCGCGCTTTATGGTTTTCCTTCACTGTTCTCTGTTATCATTATTTCTATTCTGTGAAGCCTAGCATGGTCTTACTATTATTGCCTTATGACATATCAACCATACAAAATATGTCATCATTTTCATGTTTAATAACTACAGTATTGAATGAAGGAAAACTGCTCAGCAATTCCAGAAAATCAAACAGCTTATTAGGACTTACAATAGGCATTCAAGACACTAATTTTAAGCATCGCTTTTGAAAATCTTGACTCAGATACTTGTTTTATAAACGTATGAGATTACAACTACGGAACAATATACATGGTAATGCTTGAAAACGGAAGCTTTTTAAAAACTTTTTAATATATACTGTGTCAAAAAATCTAGAGCAGAACTGTACCTAATTTATAGGCTGGTTTGCAGGGTAAAACAGGTAATTTAAAGAGGTTTGCAATGCACATTTCAGATAAAGATAGCTATTATTTAAAATGCAATGAAATACTGAGGGGTTTTTTTGTTCTTTTTTGCTCTATACATACTTTCAAAATACAAATATAGTTAAATTTGAAAGATGAAAAAAAATGAAAAACTTGTATACAAACCCCTGCAATGAAGAGGTTGACTCTTCTCAGCTCTGTGTGACAGATCTATTTTCTTCACAGGCTTCAACAAGTAAAAAATGTCAACTTTGCAGTTACATGTATTTTGTCACCTTGCAACACATGGGGTACAATTCTGACTATCCTATACTGGGATGTCTGAGGAATTTATTCCTTTTTTTAATATTAACGAGTATCATTATGGTTATGACCCATTAACTTTGCCCACAGGGACACTCCAGAGGCAGTCTGTGACTCTGATGAAAGGCAACATAAATTCAGAAGCACGTTGTCCACCTTACGCACAATGGTCCTCTGCTTTTCATTCTCCTGTAACAAAATGGCTCATGTGTATTCAGGAGACTTCAAAAGTGTAGCCAAAAAGACTGAGACTTAGAGTGGTCCTTTTATGCCTTTGATGTACAAAGCAAATCAGCCTGAACTCATCAGAGACTACTGATGACAGGGGCTGGGCTAATCTTCGAATGATCAAAGCATTCAAAGTCAGTGACATTTGCAAGGAAATTAATGATTCCTCCATAAAGGTTTTAACCATCCTATAAACAGGATAAATGCAGAAATCCTTAGATGGATGGTACCATTAAGTACAGCAAATGTTACTGAAAATAATCACAATGGTAGCTCATTTATTAAGAAACTGTTCCCCACATTCATTTACATTCCACTGAACAGATTGTATGAAAGCGGGGTTTTTTTCAGTCTGGTTAACGTTCTCTGAAATGAGAAATTACACACTGAAAAGCAGTACTTTGTGTGTGTCATGTCACAGCATTACAAGGGATCATTATCCAATCTTTGAGACACAGAATTATTACAGATTTATCAATTGTTTCTACTGATGTAAAAGGTCTGATAATGGCACAACGTGCCTGACTAACAAGAACTACTATAATGAAGTTAAATGCTTTAACTTGTTTAATGATTCTGGTGGCAATTATTACTTATCTGGGACCAGAGAAGAAATTGTAAAATACGCTGTTATCCTTGATACAATTGGAGGTTAAAGGGTGAAACTGTAAATTCAAGGTTGGCATTTGCTTTTTAGAAAAGATTTGTTAGCGTTGTTAAATATGCTGAAGTCACATTCGTACTGGCAGAAGATAAAGCAACCAATCAAGTTTTTTCAGTAGAATGTCTCTCCCTGCCTTTGTACTGTGTTGCTTTATTTAATAACACCGACACGGTGTGTGAATTATTAGGTTGACTAAGAAGTTTTAAGAGTATTTTACCTTTTACTCTGTTGCCTCAAGAAATTCTCATATCAAAGGAAAATACATGTGAACAATGGTTCCCACTGTAATTGAGCATGATTTTGACATGTGGTCAAAAGATGAGGAAAAGGACTAACTGGAAAACACTTTTCTCACCTCTACTAAGTACTGATGCTGCTTATATTAGTGGAATGTCTTGCCTTCAAATTTAGATGCATGCAACTATGAAAAGTAGACTAGAAATTATTTGTTGTAATATGGGAGCATCAGGAGTATAAATCAGTTGGTGATTTTTGATACACAGTGTAAGACAATCCTATAGGTTTAGACAAATGCCTCCTACTAATATGGGAGTAGTCACCACAGACCACCTCCATCTAATTTTTTTTTGGACATTAAGCAAAATTTTTAAAATACTTCTGTCACAGACTGTTTAAGTATTTAGGCTCTGTCCTGTTAGAAAACCAACAGTTCTGCCATTAGAAAAGACGGAATTTAAGGAGGTTTTCAAATGACGTCTCTTTCTAATGTTCATGTTAATGTGTTAAGAGAGCATGGAAGGACACACTATAAGAGCAGACTGCTGAGTCAGCAAGCTGGTCCTCAGCCTGGCAAGCAGGATTTATTTACCCTATTGTTCAGCATCTATGGGAGCTATATCAGTATTTACGTGGAACATACAAATTTCAAAATCCCCCTATGTGCTGAATTAATTTTGAATGGATGGATTTCAGTCTATTCCATCAACCCTTACTTATAATTCTGGAATTCAAGAATTGAACTGATTTAAGACCTTGTTAAGCACAACAGAACATGATATTCTATCTAAAGTGTCTGAAATTTTCACAATTGTTCAATACCAAAGAGCTCTGTAAATAGACCCTTCAAAAGTGAATAGATTTTTATGCCATATTGCTATTCTGTGAGTCTAACCACTGGCATTAGGACAAAATCCTTAATAACTTTACTTGCACTCAAATGTGCTGCCCTGGTTTCGGGTCAGTTAGGCTGATGAGTTTTTGCCCCTGTGTGCTCATTTCCAAATCATATTTGGATTCTTTTTTCTCACAGATCTGATCAGTAGCTTGGTTTTATCAAAATCAGAGGAACACAAGATAATTCAGTCTGGAAGGGACCTCAGGAGGTCTGTAGTCCAACCTCTTGCTCAAAGCAGGGAGAGCTCTGAGGTCAGACCAGATTGCTCAGGGTTTATCCAGTCTCATCTTGAAAACCTCCAAGAACAGAGACTGCTCAGTCTCTCTGGGCAACCTGTTCCAGTGCCTGATCATGCTCAGGACATCAAAGCTTTTTCTTTTTTTCAAATCTGAACCTCTCCTCTTTCAACTTATGCCCATTGTTGCTTGATCTTCCACTGTGCACCACTGTGAAGATGACATATTCTTGATGACCTCCTCACAGGTAGTAGCAGGTTGCTAGCTGATCCCCCCCAAAGCTGTATCTTCTCCAGGCTCCTCGTACTCTCAACCCATCATTGTAGGGCAAGTGCTCCGGCCCCCTGACCATCTTGGCAGCTCTCTGATGAACGTGCTCCAGTTTATCAACACCTTTGCTGTACTGAGAGAGTCCTTGGCATTAGTCCTTGCTGAATTCCTTCAGGTCTTGGTTGCCCATTCCTCCAGCCTGTTTAGGTCTGTCTGCATAGCCTCATTTTGGTGTCATCTACAAACTTGAGAGTGCACTCTCTCATCTTCTCCAAGTCAATGAAATGAAAATGACAGAAGCCAGTTTAAAAAAAGTAATAATAGAGGATTTTTTTAATCCCAGATCTTTTTGTCAGACTCAGTTTAAGGAGATCTGACAGAAAGGTAGCATTCAATATGGAGTGGAAACAACAGGCATAAGGGAGCAACCTTTCCCTGTACTCAACTGCAGCATCAAATTTGTCTTTGAAAGCATCACTAACCTGTTCCTTAGTGTAAGTCAGTAGAAAACAAGGGGGTTGCAAAACATTATAAGAACACTGTTGTGATACACAGGCAGATTCCTCAAACTGTTATCCTCATAATACAGCATAGTCTTCCCACAGCTTTAAATGTACCTGGTAGAACTTCTCCTCCAATGAACCCATGGCTCTTTTCTTTCACGCTTCTGTTTTTCTTCAAAGGTTGATTAAGGAAAAAAAATATTATTTTGAAATGTCATACTGACTCCAACTGTACATACACATACATTTGCAAGGCTCAGAACACTGAGAAATCTGACTGGTATTTAACAGAACTCTCGAGATCTTTGCTCAGCTCGGAGTGCCACCTTGGTGCATTTCTGCTTCCTGAACTCAGCTGTTGTAGTTCCAGATGAGACAAATAGTGCTTTGTTTCATTTTAAATTGCAGTGAAAGTACGATTGCCTTGTTTTTCTTGCACTCAAAAGATTGAAAAAGATTTTGTTCCAATCTTTCTGGGAGAAAAAATAACCATAAACAAATGAAAACGACTAATAGAAGGCAAGTGCCTTAGCAATTTTACATGTGAACTATGCTGGAGCTGTAATTGTCATGATCGGGATTAAGAAAAACAAAAAACAAAACCTGAGAAAACGTGACTATTTTCATAGTCAGCACCAATTCAGGAAAGCCAGGACGGTAGTGTCAGATCTGGTCAGCTTTGTACCTTTTGCAGTATTACTTCAATGATGTTTATTCACTACACTAAAATCTGCAGCTACACACATCCCATTAGTCTTTTAAATTTTTTTTTGTAACTAAAACAATACAAATAACTATAATTCCATTAGTGAAAAGGACATAATCTGTTTTTTCCAGTTATGAGATGGGTTGCTATATCTGCTCCAGAAAGAGAACCCGGGCACAAACCTGTTCCACTCCTACCATTCTCTCCCTGCTTCAGCTCTTGCCTGTTCTGTTTCTACATTTCAATGATGTTCGTTCTCTTTTGTTGAGTCTGATTTAATTTAACTCTGCTTTTCTGCAGTCACAAGCTTCCTTTCCATTGTTTATAGCAATATGTGAAATATGTCTATAATATTCTGTTCAGTGTGACTGATACACTTCAACACTGTAATTTACCAAAGAAAATGCCAGTTTTAAATTTACAAAATAAATATGTTTGATGTTAACTTTGGAGTATGAATGAGACAGGTGGAATTCACAGCACTTGTGAATCTCACCCAGGTGATCTTGCCAGAAAGAAATCTGCATGAACTGGGGAGTACAGGCATGTATACAGTTGTGGGGTTTCTGCTCTTTTTGTTTTGTTTTGCAATTGGAACATAGAGAAAATGAAGCTTAAGCTTAATTAGTTGCAGTAAACTAATATAAAGGTGTTTCTGTATTTACCATGTATGTAACTTACACCATTTTGGTTACTTGTGTATGTCAATGAATTGGAAAAAAAAAAGGAATATGAATGTAATTAACCAAACTAAATTACCAATCGCAATACTTTCAATAATCAACAATCCAATAAATTATTTGCTGAAGAAGTATGTAAAAAAATTTAAAAAATGTGTATTTGAGGATTTTGCATCCATTCACAGTTGGAAGTGCAGAGAACAAAGTCAATGGGAATTAAATTATGTGTGGAAATTATTAATTCAGCTGTTGCCTTACTATTTTCTTCCCTTCAAATCTTAAACACAGCTTATTTCATTCTAGAAATGGCATTAACATTATAGCCATTCAGTAAAAAATCTCAGTGACAACTAAAAGAAAAACAATCACCTTTCTATGGCTTCATGAAAGAGTAAAGGTCTCTTTTGTTCCCATGTCAAGCTTTGCATGAAGACAGAAACTAATTCTGTTTGTGTGCAGTTGGGAAGTTACAATTCAGATTTTTTAATAGCACTTGCTCATCGTATTGAAAAAGAAAAGAATTTTAGAAGTTTCCTCCTTAGGTTTCCATAACAGCAATGTTTCTTCAAAAAAGAGAACTTGTGACCAATGACTTTCCAAGTGCTGCTGACAAAGGCTTCACCAAATAAAAATGTTTCTAACTTCACAGGTAAGTGGTTGGTAATGCTCGGGCCACAGCAACATTTAAATGAAAACTACTGTTTTGTATAATCTGTTCCATTACATATATGCCAGAGATTCCAGGACCAGCTCTACTAACCTTAGCAGGGCTCTGGGCCTGACCTGAGAAACACAGAATGCACCCATCGCAGTAGACGCTGATAGGGGATCTCCACTGAGCAATCCCACTTTCCATGAGATTAGAATTAAAGCTGGGGGAGGGTTTGGGTTTTGGGGTGTTTTATTGAAGTGATTCATATGATATACAGAAGCAAAACTTTACGTGAACCAGAACTGGTTATGAATTTTTATTTAGTTTATCATATCAGAAAAAGAAAGACCACATAAAAATACTCTGAAACAATACTTGCATGTTTAAATATACTAGTATTAAATGATCTCAAAACCCCCCAAATTTTTGCAAGCTAGCTTCCTAAGCAGACAGAAATATGATTTACATCACTACCTTTCCTATGGTCTAGTTCAGCCTCAGAACTCAAAAATCTAAAAGCACATTTAAAGTGCAAGATGTTGCTCTTTGTTATGTATTCAAACTGACAAATTATTCTCTAGCATTCTCCAGTTTTATAACATTAAGCACTTAAACAGTAAAATCCAACTCTTTTCAGAAATTAGGGGCCTCTAATAATTTAGCTTGATTTCTTTTAAATGTCATGCCTGTATGAAATATCCCTATTCACTGACAAGTCATTGAGACTGCTTATCAGATAAGGGAAATAGAGACTTTCAAGCTGGCTGCTCCTTTCACAAGGGATATTGTCATATGTCGTATTTTTATTAAAAGTTCTTTGAGGTTTATGCTTAGAGGAAATTCTTCTTTGAGAAGGACTTAGTTTGTTCCTGATTTAAAAATCCATTACTGACTCTTCAGGATTTTTCATATATTCTACTTTGTTTAAACTCTCCAGAAAGAAGTCTGGGGTGTTACCTTTATTTTGTCAGCATGGTAGGAAATCTTTTTCAATGTTGAGAGTGAATTGTGACCTGCTCTGTTACTGAAGATGTGTATTTGCAGCTACGAAAAAGGATAGCGTTATCAGTGATTTTCCTTGTTTTTGAAGACTTTACAAAGAAAGGTTTCTGTTATTTTCTGAACAAATAGGCTCATGCGTGTGTCCTTATAAGTGTCTTTATCTTACACACAGAAGAAGTCAATGTTAAAGTGACCTAAAGTATAATTATCAGATTTTTACATGTTAAAGATGTTTCTGGGCTTGCAGAGTTTTCATAATTTGTGATGTATGATACCTCCTGCTGAACATCCTACTAGTCCTTTCTCTTTATTTTTAGAAAATCTGGCCCTTCATCCCATTTTCAGGGGATTTTAGCGCACAGGAGCCTAAAGGCATGTTTACAGTACCCAGTGGAACTCCAGTTTGAGGAGCTGTAACAAGTAAAGTAAACAACAATTCTACATTATCTTCCTTTCAGCATTTACCAGCTCACACATTTGAATTTAGAGAGTTTGGAGTTTTAGGATCTTAATATTAGTCATGAATGCCAGGGGAAGATTGTCAACAAGGATGAGGAGAAGGCTGAGGTACTTAATGCCTTCTTTGCCTCAGTCTTTAATAGTAAGATCAGTCAACCTCAGGGTATTCAGTCCCCTGAGCTGGAAGACAGGGATGAAGAGCAGAATAAACCCCCCGTAATCCAAGAGGAAGCAGTTAGTGACCTGCTACATCAACTGGACAGCCACAAGTCTGTGGGCCCAGATGGGATCCACCCAAGAGTGCTGAGGGAGCTGGTGGAGGAGCTTGCCAAGCCACTCT
>VYXH01005331.1:278950-318527 GCA_013397275.1 Burhinus bistriatus
GCTGGAGCGTGTCCAGAGAAGGGCAACAAAGCTGGTGAGGGGTCTGGAGAACATGTCTTATGAGGAGCGGCTGAGGGAATTAGGAGTGTGTAGTCTGGAGAAGAGAAGGCTGAGGAGAGACCTTACTGCTCTCTACAGCTACCTGAAAGGAGATTGTAGCGAGATGGGTGCTGGTCTCTTTTCCCAAGTAACTAGCGATAGGACAAGAGGAAACGGGTTCAAGTTGTGCCAGGGGAGGTTTAGGCTGGACATTAGGAAAAAAATTTTCACTGAAAGAGTTATCAAGCATTGGAACAGGCTGCCCAGGGAGGTGGTTGAGTCACCATCCCTAGATGTGTTTAAAAGTCATGTAGATGTGGTGCTTGGAGACATGGTTTAGTGGCAGACCTGGCAGAGTAGGGTCAATGGTTGGACTAGATGATTTTAAAGGTCTTTTCCAACCTAACTGATCCTATGATTCTATGACTGACATCCACCAAGTCATTCAATCTGTTTATGTATCAGATCCTGTTCTGTAGAAAGTATTTCCTCTGCATCATAAAAAATTGTGAAGACAACACAGTAATGACTGCGATGCTCCCTGTGTATAGGGAAACACATAAGCACCTAATGCATTACTACTTGCTTTTTATCACTCACTTAACTCCCTTATGTTAATTTTCTTCCTCAAGTTGCCTGTCATCCACACTGTTCCTTCCTTCCTTTTTTTCATCTATCTATACTTTGCCTCCTGTATACTCTTTCCTATGTACCCTCACATGCACATCAGGGTAAGGATAAACTTACCAGCCAAATCTAGATACTGATATTTCCCATTACTAACAATAAAGTCACATCATTCCTTCCCATTTCATTCCTTCCCTTGTCTGTATTGTTTATTTCCATACATTTTGGTATCAAACGATGAGATAGCAGGTGCTGCATGGGGACTTCAATGCTTACTCTAAACTCAAACCATTCAGTCATGACCTGACCTGCTGACAATTTGCTACTAGTGTCACTGCTATACAGTGCTACTTCTGGGATCTATGACTCAAACAGTAATGGAAGAAATGGAAAGATGAAGCATCCACAGGTTTTGAAACATTCACAGGGCTCTGTTGCTGCTAGTCAACATTAGGGGGGTTCTGGCATCCCTGTAGTGCACAGAGAGAGAGATCCACCTAGTGACTGATTCATCTACAACAAGACTTGTGCAGTATGTTAACATTGTGCAGCACAGTCTATGCTTATAAGCATGCCAGACAGAAGAACAATTCTGTTTGTATTCAAATAAAGAATCCTTTATACATACCACTTTCTCTTTATTTTGGTTCTCCCATTAACCCCACGAATTAGGTTGTGATCCTGGTTATCAAGGCTGTTTGATACAGGACATTTGATATGTGCCCCTTTGCTGATTGTGACAGTTAGCTGAAGACCTGACCCAGGTCTCTCCTGTAGTAGCATATGAATCTTTTTTACATTTTCTTTCCAGTTTGTAATAGGACAAAGCGATGCTCCCAACCCCACCCCTTGATGCCCTGTACAAACAGATTTATTAAAAACATGAAGTAAATCATGAACACAGAAAGAAAAGCACATCTTGTCATCCATACATGACAATAGAACCTATCCCTCATTTCAGCACATCCTTACGCTAAATGACCAAATGAAATGATGAACACAGTAGAAGTTCACACACATGGAATCTAGTAGGTCCTTTATAGCTGACTTGAAAAATACAGACTCACACAAGTCAGCTCTGCTGAATTCTCCTGGGACAACAGCAGAGATTACTGCTCCCAGTTATTGGTCCCACCCCACTGATGGAGGTTACCACATCTTATGCAGGTGCTTATGCTGGCACCTCAAGTGTGTAATTTAGAGTACAGACCCTAAGCTCCATTGGACTATGAACCTCAGCGTCTGAAGGATAAATACATGCCCCATTTTGCCTTCATGATGTGCAGGCAGTGACCTCTGCAAAGATCAGATGGCCCAGTAGCAGGGAAAGCATTACTGCTGCTGTTTCAAGTAAGACTTGGCAGGCAGACTCATTTGCTGCAGTCCAAAGAATCACTCAAATAGAATGACACAGATCACGAGTGACAGGCAGAAAAATTCTGCATAGAAGAAAAGAAACTTATTTCACTTGTTTTTTACAAAACTAAATCCCAGGAATTGCCTTCACTTAATGCACACATTTGCTGCAGCATATTCTGAATATTTTTTTCCCTTTGATGTCTTCAGCTTACCTGAAATATTTTGTAGCTAAATTATTGGGATATATAACACCAGCTTCTATAGATTTATCTGATCTTTGCTATTTCATTGCAAACTTCACAGAAGATAAAAATAAAAGCCAGGTTTTATGACTGACTCACTGCTGCCTAATTATATGGAAACACTGCTTTTTTGATAATAATGATATGTTAGCAGCTTGATTTACTAATCAGATTCTGTATTGGGGGATAGGAAGAGGGGGCATGCACATATGCACATGTATATTTGTTCCAAAATTTGCATTTTATCTAAGTTAGCATTGATTAGTAACTAATTTTTCCACAGTACTTGTAAAGAATAATTTGGTTGAATCACTAAATACAACATGGTACCTCTGCAAGTAGGAATCTATAATTCTGTCTAGAAAACAAGATAACATCAGTATTATATACTACATTGAAATCCAACAATATTGATGGAATGAGTTACTTATTCCCCTAAATAAACAAATCCAATCAGAGAAGAGAAATAATAAAAGTATGCAACTCACTAATCATTCAAATACTGAATAATCAAAATAATTTGCAAAATGCAGAATGAAAACCATTTGTTTAACAAGTTATTTAGCCAGTCCATCCAAGCTCCACGTCACTGCCAAAAGACTCTGGGTCCGTAACAAACATAATTTACAGCAAATGTTCAAACTGCTATGCTCAGAAAAATGAGATCTCAATCACTTCATTTCTCTGCATCAGTTTGACTTCAAGCCTATCTTAGTAACAACCAGAATTTGCCCTTACAACCAGCATAGTACGGGCATGCTTGTTAGCAGGCAAACATACATATTCTGGGCACCTGATCATTTTACCACTGGAGGCCATGACTGCGAAAGGCCACTGTCTGAACTGCCCATTTAAACATACAGGAGTTTGGACGCTTCAGGGACGAAAAAGCTCAAAGTAGCCATTTTTGTTCTATTGCAGTCATGGTGCACTTCATGAATGGGTGGAGAAATTCAGCCTCCAATGAGGACAGCACAGCTGTCTCCTCAAAGCCATCTTAGTGATTCCAGGCAGAACTCGCTAATTTGGTATGACCCCACCTTGAAGAAAATTCCCTAGATTTTTTGCTAGACTATTGACATACTGATTTCTTTTACTCTACTGACCTCTTCTGAAATGTGGCTGAATTTGTTTGGTGTGACATCTGCACAGTATGTCCTACTAATTGAAAGACTAGATATGACTTATTTCCCCAAAGACTGTCTGTAGTCAGCAAGCAGGACCAAACTTCGGTCATTTCTGATTGGCTACATTTCAAAATCATGTCCCAGATGTACCTGGTTTGTGTTTTCGATGTGCCATTCATTTCTTTTAAGTTGACATTTTCATTTAGTTATCTCTGATCAGCTAAGCCAGCTGCACTTGTGCCTGATTTGTCCCTCCCCTAGAGAGCGAACATACAGGTGAAGCTCTTACTTACTCCCAAGTCAATCTATACAGCAAAGAAATTATGGAGTTGATGTCAAGTAACAAGAAATGGGGAAAAATGCTCCTAGTAAGGACAGATGAACTAATATGAACTACATAATTTCTGTTTCTACAGGAAGTATCCTGAATTTTAGGCTTGTTACTCACCAGCATGTTTATGGCTCATTGTATGAAAATTAAAGCAACCAAAAACCACCGAGGGAATATCATCATTAAGAGGAAACCGAGACAAAGCGAAGAACGACCTTCTCCAATATTTTACAATGCCTGGGCCAGGAACAGAACTATTTGAGCTTTAAAATCCCACCGTAAAACTTAGGAGATCTAAAATTGGCCTGGAACTGGAGGGGACATACAGAATTGGAAAACTGTCCCAGTGATGAGGTTGCCATGAGTCATTCTAGCAGATGAGCTTTTCTTCTTGACTCTGAAGACTGACAAAGCTACTGGCAACCTTGAGCAAGATTTGCATGCCTCTGCAGTTATCTGTATGAAAACACAGTACAAAGGGGACACAGAATCTACTACGATATTTTGGAATCAGTATTACACTCACATTTCAGCTGAACAGAAAAATGGGAGTTTATGACAGATGGTAGTGGAGAATTGGCAGGAACAATTAAGAGCTGAAGAAGGCACGGGAAATGTATTTTTTGTTAAAATGCTTCTCTGTAATTAAGCAGTATGTGTCTTTTGACACCATTTCAGTGCACAGATATGTTTTAAGGCCTGAGAAGGTAAGACATGCCAAGAAGTTCTTAGGTTTTAAGTCAGCTACACTTGAAGAAGGTCCAGTACATATTTGTCAGCATGGCAATTTTTGACTTGTGAATCCCAGGATACTGAAAATATACATCAACTTTCTTAGATGGTGAAGATATACTTAGAGTAACTTATTCACTGTTACCCCACTTCATCATAAATCCTGATATAATTGTGAAATTTATAGGAATTTAATACACATTTTTGCCAATTAAACACATTGTGAAAATCACGGATCTTTTCTGCAAGGATACTTCTGATAGCTTATACAACCAGCAAAAGCAAGGCAGAAATATTCCATGAATTACAAGGCATTCTTCCTTAGTCTTTTGCAATAACTGATCCTAGCAAGCGCATTCGATGTTAAGATTAATGGTCAATTCTGAGTGACGTAGATTCACACTTCACGTCTTCTCTGAAAATTACTCACTGCTGACAATGGATGAAGCTGAATTGGTGTTGAGCATGGTTCAGCTGGAAGTACAGTGACCAAAAAAACACTCAGGCCCATTTCAGGGACAGCTTTTAAGCTGATGTTTTTGAAGACGCTTTTTTTGTCCTTGGCTACATACCCAGTTAAATTTTGCTCAGCAAAATGACCACTGCACTGTTGAGACATATAATTCAGGTTTCAACTATGCCCTAATAAGGACTATCAGCAAGGATGCTAATTGGTGTCAGATGTGATTAGACCACTGTTCTGCAGGAAAACTACTGATTTGTTTTCCTCTACTTCTTTACTGCTGAGAATCCCACACCAGGTGACTCATTACCCTCACCTGAAATAGGATTCAAAGGAATAGACACTAGAGCTTATCACCAAACCTTCTATTCCGTCTACTAAGGCTTTGTTTCTAAGATGAGATTATGTATTGCTTTATCATTTAGAAGTGACAGAAAATGTGGGCATCTTTTCCTGTAATTTTGTAGACAATTGTAATAGAGACCAACAGAATTTTTATATAAAACAATGCAGAATTGTGATGTATTGTTGATTATACAATAAAAGAAGATCGATCCAAACACCTTCCCTTTTGTAAGTCCAGCAGAACAGAAGTGACTGCTTTTGTATTGTTTTTCTTAAAACAATGTGTACATAAGTAAATAAGATAGATCTCTCCTCATGCCCAATATTTAAAACCATATGCAGGAACTGTGGACGATAGAGTACTGCAAGTGACTATTTCAACACTTAAGACAACTTTCTCCTCTCCTGCTCCCCTCACCTTTTCACAATTTAGTTGACACACAGAAATCACAAGACTTCTTACAAAATGTGCTCTACAGGCTATTCAAAGAATAACGCACACAGCTTTGAGATTGAAGACTGAATTCAGCATAGAATAGCTGGAAACTACTGTTGACTTGATCTTGCTTTTCTAAGCAAACTATATCCAAAAGCAAAATTAGATTTGGTCCAAGGAAGTCTAGAGTCAAGATTTGTTCCAGAAGACAAATGTGGAGCTCAGGCTGAACCCCAATTCCAGAAAATGGGGGTGGGGGTGTGGTGTGGAGAAAAAAGAAAAAAAAAAGGCCTTCTTTTGAATGGGAACTAAAAAGAAAACTCTAAAAAGAGTTAAGTTAGACCTAATCACCATACTTGTGTTGTACTGTGATCTGCTTCATAGCCTATTCGATGAGTTCCCTTTGCTTTTAACCCAAGGCAAAACAATGATTCAAGCTGACACAGACATATACCGAGTGTGTGTGGGGTGGGGGTGCAGTAGAGAAGCTGTTTTGATCTCCGTCCATTATGCTGCATTTACAGGACCTGACACTGTTTAAACAAAACTTTAAAATACATTTCTGACTTGGAAAACTTAAATATTGTAACAGTGAAGACATAACCACAGCTTAAAGAAATGGGTGAGGAGGTTAAATCCTAAGTTTTCCTTCTCTCAGAACTACTGCATTTGACTGAGAAGAATGGCAGGACGATGGCAGCGGCAAGTGGGAAGGCAATAGTCTCATAAGATTACATGTCCCATTGGCTGTAAAACAATTTTGGGATCTCTTTGTGTAGGAAAAACAATCAGTGCAAATGTCTTGACGAAAATCCCTCAATATTATGTATTTCAGTGACTTTGAATTCAAGGACAAAGTCTAAAGGCTACTATCCGCACTCACAATGACTGCAACGAAAATGCCTGCTGGCCACCGGGACGTGCTCAGGTCACTGAAAATAGCCGATACAGTAGAAAGAAACTGCGAGCCCAATTCTCAAATGGAGCATAAGGTTTCCGAGCCCTCAGGCCTGGTTCCAAAACCCTAATGTCAGCCAAACCCCACCCACTGACTTCAGTCAATCCAGACCCACGCCAATACATATGCACATACCCCAATGATGATGGTCAGAGAGGGGCTTTCAGCTACAGCCCTCCCGCTCCACGCCTGCAACATATCATGCAGCGTCTTCTGGCAGGTCTAGGCGACAGCGCTTAAGGGGACTTACAAGTTTGACAAAAAAGTTGGTGAAATTGATTGGTATTTAGAGTTTAGTGGTCTCCTATGAGTATTCCTGTGCTTCTCTGACTGATTTTGATGAAGTGCTTTTATTTGCCTTTCTACCAAGAGACTGCAGATGAATTTGCAATAGAGCAGCATGGCTCCTGTTTAGCTTTGTCAGGCACCACTTAGCCATGTTATAATTTATTTTCCAGGAAAAAATATTTCTCATGAGAGCTTCAGGCTAACACAGTTATAAAGCACCTGGCTACTGTTCAGCTATGTGTCTGAAAGCAGTTTCATTTCCATGCATAAACAGAAAAATACCAAACTGGAGAGGAGGAAGACCCAGAAGTTCCTCCAGGTACATGTGCTGCAGGTACACAGGTCTTCTTTCGAGTGGCATTTAATTAAATCAAACATCACCTTAGCACCAAAGTTAGCAGAGTCAAGGTTAAAATAGGGCTATGTAGAAACACAGACGCTGCTGTCAGCGGTGGCGATGGCACAGCAGGCTCTGGGAAGGGTTATTCACTTAACAAAGCAGCCTGTCTCTGCTCATTGCTGGGTTGGGAGCTGACTGTTCTGAATTTTTGAATGGATTTAGACCTGTATTTAACTTTGACACACTGTGTAATAGAGCAATCTTTACCTTGCTTCAGCTTTATTTGGTGAGAGTCCCTTTTACTGGGAGCACAATGATTGTGGTGTTTGTTGGGGTAGTTTTGTTCCTATTTTCTGCTGAATTATAGTGATTAGTGAGCCATTTGAAAGCACCTAGCTCAAAGATCTTTCTGCTTTGATCACCATTACTGTTATTCAAGAAGAGGCACAAGTATGGTTACATGAGGAATGTAAATATCAATTCAGTTTCCCTGCACTTATGGAAGGTCTGTTGTACTTTTTTCCTGTGCTTTCTTCCTAGTCTTTATCTCATTAGAATGCAGGGGAAGAAATGTAGTGATGTAGATATAATTAAGACAGAAAGTCTCTCTAGAACATGCCACTAATGATAAAATGTGATTTCTAGCGTGATTTATAATTAAAAGAATATTTGTGTTTGTCTCGCTTATATCTTGCATTTTAAGAAAGAGAGATGAAAAAATCCTAAAATCCAACGAGAAAATGGAACCTGATCATAGGGAACTGCTCTCCTTGCCAGTTTAATCAGCTGTGATGTTTCATTAGCAATGACTTAACCAAACCAGACAACGCTTATCGCAGCACCTAGCCCTGTAATCATTGAATATTACTACTGGTGTGTGGGGGTTTTTAAATTGTTCATTGAATACACTGCAATATTTACACGGAACGGGTAACTGCAGGCTCAGGCTTAGATCAACTAACTTGCAGCCCCCCAAATGACAACAGGACAGTTTGGCAAGGAAAACAACCCAAATTTTGCAAACTTCGGTGCAAAGAGGATGAAACCCAAATTTCAAAATCAAGTTCAGACAGCTCACTTTTCATAGATCATGTTGAGCACTCCCATCCATCCATATCGAGCAATTACATTCAATCTTTCACTTATACCTCCCAGACACTTTCAGAACCTAAATTTAGGTGACCTAAAATTGCCTACTTGCACATTGGTAGCACTATTCTGCTTATTGCCAGAAAAACTTCACCCTTTATTCAACTTGAGCCCTGGAAAGTTATTACTAAATGCAAAACTGTGAGATAACATGAAAAATTTGACTTCCCGATGCTTTTCCACCAGTGTGGTAAAGTGATACATGCCTGGATGCTCCAAAGACTTTTTTTTTAACTGCTGAGGGGGAAGTACGGATTTTTAAAACAGCAACTTTTTAGAAATTATTGTGAACTAGTAAGCAGGATAACGAGAGATGGATTGTGCTGAACCAGATGAAGGGAGCTGGATGGAGCACTGGTTGTGCTATGAGAAGCAACAGCACTATGCTGCCTTCGTGCTTTGAGGGAGCGCCAAGGGAGAGGGGCTCTGACGCAGGGGATGCTGACGGGAAGAGAGTAGGGCTAGATTTGACATCCTGCTTCCTAACAAACTTCTGGTGAAATCTGAAGCAGATCTTTTTTGCTCTGCGTAGCTGAGTTACTCATCTGTAAAATGACAATAATAGCTCTTCTTTATCTCCAAGAATAAACAGTGGAAAGATTGGAAAGTAGTCAGGTACGATCATCAGGAGGACAGGTTAACGCAGCAGCAGCGTAACACAAGGAAACGTTTCTGTATTTTCTCATAAATTCAAAACAAACTGGGAAAGGCATTCGACATCTCTGGGATTAAAATGGAAATGGAAAGAGGATATTTGGACATATTTTTCCCCCAGAAAATAGTATTGATATAATTTTGCTCTGACTTTATAATTCCCGTAGCTTATTATAATGTAGCTGTCCTCTTTGATTTGTGTATTGGAACACACAGTGCAACTGCATATATTCGTAGAAATAGGCTTATTATTGTAACGACTCAAGGGAATCTTCTGAATTGAGGGAAAACATTTACATTGGAACAAATTACATTTTACCAAAAAACTAATTGTTACACTGAGAGCTGTATACTGTTGTAATTGCACTGTCCTAATTACACACATTGCATTATTTAAAAAGAATAGCATTGTTTATTTGCAATATCCTCTGCTTATTTACAGTTGCATATTTGAACAAGGAGTAAGGAGTTATTCCTACAAAGCAGCAGAGAGATTGTTATCTGCACAAAAATACAAAATTAATTCAGTAGAGGAAATCTACTCTCAAACAGAGCAAGAGAAAAATTCCTCCTGAGGCAAGACATTCTACAATTGTTTCTAAATTTCTGTGTAATTAACAAAGCACTTACCATCTGCAGTGATTGACCTGTCAGATCTGCTCCTCTGAGATAATTTCAGTGACATTTAAAAAAAATAGTATGAATATAAAAAAAACATATTCAACTTGTAGGGAATGGTGTTATCCTGTACATAGAAATTACAAACACTCAAGATGGAATTAGTTTACCACAACTGCTGATTAACACCAGTAGCCCTGATCAGATGAGTTCAGCTCAGGTATTAGTGGGATATCCTTTGTTGGCTGTCATAACAGCGACCCTATTTCGTCTCCTAGTTTTTACTGTGTAAATGCCTCCCTAACATGTGAAAAGGCATCTCAGAAAATTCACTTACTTATTTAGATTAATACACTAAACAATGTTTACGCTCCATGTTAAACGGAATTATCGTGAAACTTCATTTTAAACAAAGAAGAGGCTGATTCTCTGTTGCTTTGAACCTTCGCTGCACATTTCTTTTGACCCAACTAATTAGTGTATCAAGTTGACATAACGCTACCAAGCAGCAGTGACCCCCTTTTTACCTCCATTGTGTGAATATCTGAGTATGTTTCAAGGCACCGGAAAATCCAGCCTGGTACTGCTGTGTTTATAGAGAAAAAACATTCTGTCTTTTGTTCATCATTTTTAATTAAATCTACTAAATACCCAATAATCTACTAAATACCCAAACAGCATAATTTGTGGATTAGGTCCATCTCTCTACCTATTCCTCTACTGTTTCTGTGTTACATTAAGTATTTATAGATGCTGCAAAAATGCTTCTCCATTAGCAGCCTGTAACATTTCTTCCTTCCCAAACCTGAATTTCTGGGAAATGTTATTTAGACACATGTAAAATACAATTTTATCCAAACCAATACACACTTTTCTCCCATCAGGTTTTGTAAGTGATCTTTTTAAAAGTAGCACAGAAAAAGAGCTAGATGTTGCATGGCACGAGAGATGAATGCATCTTCAGTTCTAAGGAACAACTATTGAAGTTTCAGATTGGTAACGATCACAGTCAAAATGATATTTTAATCTTAGTACACAGTAGGGAATAGACAGTTACTGCACAGTTCACTAGAATTTTACCCCCCTTGACACATGAAAGAGCAAGTAGTCTGACTTTTCATCTTATTTCAGAAGAGATCCCCTTCTGGAGGTGGTCTAGTCAAGTCCAGCCAGTGCTCCTAATACAGAAACTTTCAGTTCTACAGTAAATGCGACTGATCTTTTATCTTTGATTTAAGTTCATTGCCACAAAATCAAGAGGAATTTGTTGAAGTGTAAGGTTAAAAAACTGCATAAATGAGAACTCCTACAGTAAAAATTGTTTGTAAATTTTTGATCAATGACTTTTTACAATATAAATTGTAAAAGGGCCATCAAACTTTCCTAAAGTATCTTTAACAATAAATAGAAAGATTAATCTTTTTTTTTTCATTTCAGAGAGATTTTTGTAGATTTTTTTTTCCAATCTATATTGCTAGATGCATCTTGCTATGTTCTCTTGATTCAGTGATAAGGAAGAAAGAGAAAAGGTTATTTTTCTGCTTTTTCTATGAGCCTAGTTCTTCAAAAATGTGTGGTTTGGGTGGGTGGTATATTCATTACAACTGCATACTGGTAGTCAAAGGGAAAGCAGTGAGTGTAATTTCTTCTTGTTTGGAGGTAATGGATAATGAAAGAAGAAGTGAGAATAAACTCATATGGTCGTTCAACAAACAAAGTACTAGCACAGATTGAGGCCTCCCTTAGACTTCAAATAAAAAAAAAAAAGTAAAAAAGTAAAAAAAGGCACAGAAAGAAATCACAGAAGAAACAAATATTCTTTAGGTAGTTGTTCTATGAAGCCTGTCAGGGAAGAGACAGCTGTGGAAACTGTAATTCTTTAATTTGGAGAGATCCTCAAGAAGCTTCAAAGTTGATTTAGACTTGCACTAACCATGGAGACGGTCCTTGAGAAAGAGGAGCTAAACATATGGTGGAATCAAGAATACAAAATACCCCACACCATTAAAAAAGGAGAGAAAACATGACTGAATCTTAGTGAACTGCATATCAGCCACATTAGAGCACCCGTACAAATGAGGAACTACTCTTACAAGTCATTAACCTTATACTGCATAATTGTACTATTCCTGCATAGACACCTCGAATCGGGTGAACAGGACCAGCTAAAGAGCTGGTACTTCACTGGGATCATCATACTTTCAGAGCACTGCTACAGTCTGTCCCCAAGAAAGAACTCCTTAACTACTCAGAGTTTCCAAAGAAGGGAATAGCCTAAAACATTTCACCATGGTGAGGATTTTTAAAAAAGGAAAAAAGAAAAGAGAGGAATCAGCCAAAGGAACCTCTTTGTCTTAGAAAAGCCTCAATCAGTTGTTACTTCTTGTACTTCTGAACAAGGACAGTATTCATTTAAAAACTTACCTTGGCAAGCACTTTACGGACATGCTCTATGTATAGATAAATCTATTTTATATCATGCTATGAGTGCTAATCTTATTGGAGAACACAGTGATTACAGCTTACATTGAATTACTACTTTTTATAATTCACTGTAGTGAGGTATTACCGTGTGACAACTCCAAGCTAGTGAGCACTTCATTATTTTTAAACAGAAAAATTGAAGGAAACCACTTACGTTGAACTGACTGTTGATCTCTTTCTTTCTCATTCTATGTTAGAAGAACAAGCCATACAATAAACTAGGACTTCCTGGAATCCAGCTGGTTTAGTAACTGGCCTTAGATGTGCTTACTAGTATCAATATTAAAAGTCCTTTCAACTGCTTATTTGTGACATCGCACTCTATAGAGCACAAAAAGTAAACTGCACTGATGTCCATACACTATATTACTTCCACAAGGTGCATTTTATTTTTGAGATGTGAATATATATATGCATACGAATGAGGTACAGCCATATAAATGCTGACAAGCTATAAAAATTGGCGATGATTTACCTTTGCTTTTAAGGTAACAATGCGAAAACTTCTGGTTTTAGCTTAGCAAGGACAGCGGTAAAATGTTGCTTGAACTCACGCACATTATTTCAACTTTTAGGTCATGCCCTCTGAAGGAAAATGGATCATTTTCCAAGGGACTGTACAAAGATTTTTCATTTGTGCTCAGACAGAGAAATATCTTACATGATGACACATTTTTAGTTCTCTATTTAAAAAGCTTTTGGTGTCACCTTGGAGAGTCCCAGAGTGTGCTTACTAAAGCAAGCTTAAGAAGAAGGTGTGACAGCTGTGGTTTTTGACCTGAAAAATATCTCACTATAGGCACAACAACATTTTATTTACCCTGTTTTGATGAGTATTTGCTGACATTTAAAAGACCAGAGAAGGAAAAAAACCTAGCCCCTATTTTATGCAAGAAAAAGAAAGTATTTCTGTGTTTTGTTTTGGTTTTGCTTTTCTTGAAGATTCTCACATACCTTAGCTGTTTTAAATGTTAACAGGTGCTCGGTAGACTTGAGCACAGTAAAAACGAAAAATTCACATATAATTCTCTGGTTGAAAATTCAGCAAAAAAATATATACTTTAAAACTTCTTAAGTGATACAAATAAACTAAAAATATATTTTATTTCCATGCTCATCTAAAAAAGGGAATTTTAAATACCTGAATATTAGTACTTTATCTTGATCTTTTCTTTCTGAAGTTACACTTGCTATGGTAACTTACAGAAGTTGTTTTATAGCATGCAAATAATACTGTACTGACATCTCTGCTGGATAGTCAGTCAATGACGTATACAAAATTATTTGTTTGTCTAGCTGCCAATGAATCAATATTTCATATCACAAAACACATAACCTCAACTGACAGTATGGATGGCAATATCAGTTAAAGAGATTCAGGCTTGCCTGACTGTGGAAAAATGCCTAGTGGTCCCTCACATCCAACACTTTGAAGGCATATATGAAAAAAAGTTCCACTCTCAATATTAATATCAGTAACCATTAGACCCAGAACTTCTCCACTGAAGTATTCACATGAGTACTGATTTCTCTAAAAAAGCTTTGAAAGTTCATTCTATAAGCACAAAATGAATGAGGGGATCCATAAGCTTAGAAAGTGACTATGACATTTCATTTTGCTTAGTTCCTAAAGTGTATACAAAAGTTCCAATTACATTCAGCACCAATCTAACATGAAACAGCTTAGTGTGGTTTTAAATCTTAAATGTGAGAAAAGTTATCGTTTGGCTAAATAACTTTCACAGCTCACCTCATCAAGGAAACGTGCATTTTCAGACTGCATTTGTCTTACTGAAGCTGTACATTGGATAGTATCAAAGAGATTTAAGAAATTATAGAGAAAGGCTGAACTGAGGACATTTGACTGCAATTAGCTTCATGGACTGTATTGTTCAAAGCTTTTCTAACTTCCAAGTGTGGTTAGAGGGAATGTGGTACCTCACAAATAAAAATCTGGACTAAAAAGTTTAAGGCCTAAACTTATGCTTTAGTGCACCGCTGTCAGCATATCTGGACATCACTAGATGTGCAAATATTATATAGCTTTTTTTCTTTTTTTTTTGAGAGAGAAATACAGGGCTAGGATACCTAGAAATAAACAGTGAGAGAACCAACCTGTTCTCCTCAATTGTGCTGAAAGCAAGCAAACCATATCCACCGAGGCAGGAGCAGAGAGAACTGAAGCACTGCAAGCAACAGAGGATGAGAGCAGAGGTATGGAGAGCCCTTTGAAGTACAGCAGGAGGCTAGAACTGTCCTGGGGGTAAGTCTGAGATGAAAGAACTCTTCCTTTGCTCGAGCAGATACTGTGCAAGCTGATAAGACATTATCAATTATATTTAATTGTATTTGATACGTGTCATCAAAATTGTCTTTGCAACCATAAGAGCTGAAAGCATTGCTTTAAATCAAATGTGAGATCCTGATAAAATCATGTAGTTCTAGAAGCTATGTTACGATAACCTTAGTACTGTATATCTACTGTACTTCAATCAACACTCAGGCCTAGTCTATAAACTTTTTTTTTTTTGTCTCAGACACTAAAAATTCAGAAATGCTGTAATCCTGACCAGGATCACAGTACAGAAATAGCTCACTTAGAAGACTGGGCATCCACATCAGCACAACAGGCAGAAGAAGATGGACCCCTACATATCTATCGTAATATGCTGCAAATACATTGGGAGGATCTGTATAGCATGCAGAGAGAGCAACGCAGGCTTAGCAGTGTACATGAAGTCTCAGTCTTACAGAAATAGTCTTTCTGCTTCAGTTAAAACCTAGGCAACTGGAGAGACATGTTTCATAAGCAACAAAAGCATGATACAGCCAGACTCTTCTGAAGATTTCATATTGAGTCTTTCCTGTATTATCTGAATTGTTTCCACATTGGAATGAAGAAAAGATAGCCTCAGTCTCCTCTCAAATCTGGTCTCCCCATTCTGTTCAGAAAACGTACCTGTTTGGAAGACAGGTTCACTTATATAGATGTATATTTGCAGCAACCTTTGCCTAATTAGCTCCTGACTCTGTCATTTTCTCAGGAACAAAACCGTATCAGAGAACTATTCTGAACTGAATGCCAGAAAACATCCCTGAGGAAAATTAGATTCCTCTATTATCTTCGCAGATTAGTAAGTTTGTGATAGCAATAGAGAAATTGGGGAAGCACCCTTCTTCATCCACTTGTTTCTTATTCTTCCCTCCAATATGAATTCAGTAAGTAACTTACCTTGGCTTTCTTTTCAATCCTTTAATTTCCTGTCTCATTTGTCTTTGTAAATCTTCATATAGTAGAAGCTAAGAGAAGTTCCCAATATGAATCTATATTGAAAGGGGAGCATGGTATATTGCAAAAGGGAAAATCTAAAAATGATTGCTCACCCTTTCCTCTGTAGAATCCTATGTCATACCCCTGTTCTGAAGCTCAAGGAACAAATCTATTTAATGTTAAAATATCACTGTCCTTTCTCTAAAATTCTGCCAACTGATTATTTTCACCATATCACTTTCATTTGATCTGTAATTGAGAATGTACCTTTGTAAAAGTGATTAACCCTTAGTTTTCTCTCACTCCACACTGCAATCTCTAGACTTTTGATTGTCTATAGAATTAATAAAATGAATAAAAAATATTCCTTTCTCCATTCTTCCCCTATGTTCCTGATACATATGGTGTTTTGAAAACAATTAATATGTGTATTTACCATGGAAACCTCTGAACTTTAATCTGTTCTTTCCCCCCTCCCATCAGGTACAAAATACAGTTTTCTAGTCAGAATGTTAAAATACCACTGTACATAACAGAATCACTCTCTATTACTTGGAAATCTCTATGTTCAGGAAAAAGGAAATAGCAGGTAAAGAAATTCTTGGAATGCTTGTTTGCTTTGTTTTTCCTTCTATGTATTCAAAGTCCATCAGCACTTAGGATTAAACAAGATGAGAAAAGTAAACTGCAGACAGAACGAACAATAACCGTGGCGGTACAGCAACTCACTCATCCTGAGCAGCTGGGCATAATACGTAGTGTTGAGCTACTGGACATCTTTTTAACCATAATAAAGTATAAACTGCACTGGACTTGGGAAGAACAGAGTAGCCACATTTTTAAATGTTAACGTGCAAAGGTGTCTCATACTCTTGTAGCATGACAGGCATTAGGTTATTCATTTTCCAAAACTCCTCTAATACGGAAGAATTTCAATGAGTGTAATTGAAGGCCAAGAGATTAATAACACGACAAACTAGAGGCTCCAGGAGGCTTTACATTCAGGTTCCAAAACAGTGAACCGGACTCTTGATAGTAAATTAAGTTGAAGCAGATCCTTCCCTCTCCTCCCCTGGATGAGCAAAGCAAAAACCTTTCCTGTTTCAGCCAGCTGGAGATCCTGTGGAGGCAGAAGGAAGGTAAGGTACCTAGTAGGAGGCAGAGGGTGGAAGAAGTCACAGAGAGACAGTGCTTGAAAAGATGAAGACTGGGGTCATGGGAACCTGGAAGCAGCTGAAAAAGACTTGCAGCTGGATTCATGAAAAAATGTCTCCTGATAGTTGGTTTGTATATGTAATTTGCACCTAACCCAATTCTGATTTAGAAGACTGCAAGACACCCAATTCTATCAGTAGTTTCTGCTCCTAACTGCAATAATGCACAATGAATTTCTGACTATTCGAGTGAAAAAAGGCTAAGTTTACATTTTCATTTTGGAAAATTAGCACATGACCATTAATAAAGAACATAACCTGAAGCATTATTTCAGACTATCTATGCATTTTGTAGATGGCTCACATCATCTCACAACATTTTATGCTAGATTTGCTCTAAACTGCTTTTCTTCTGTATTTTTTTTCCCCTGCCTTTCTGAGAGGTCTGTAAAATAGTTGCTGACTCCATGTTGACCTCTTTTTCTCTGTCTCTTCACCATATACTTAACTCAGTGAGTAGCCTGTGAAGTTTACTAAAGTAGATACCATCAAACCTGACAACAAGAGAAAAATTCTGCCTTGTATAAGCAAACAATGGTACTAGCATATAGAGGGCCTAGAGGACAAAAGAATATGACTATTGCAATTCTGTTATTTACAGCTTTGTATTACAGCTTTTATTTCTTTTTCCTTCTTGAGATTGAATGGAGCTGGGTTACCCCCAGGTGCCTTTAGGTATTTCTTTCAGAATATACATCAATCTGCAGTCCCTCTACGGCCTCCATTACTTTAATACCCGAGTTCCTCACAATCTTTCCCTATCTTTGCTCTCACAACACCGCAGGTGCAGGCAAATTTTATGATATCAATTTACTAAGAGAGAACTAAAGTGCATAGAGATTTTTAGGTATCTGGTGTCCAGAGTGAAATCCAAATCTCTCCCTCTGCTCTTTTTAGAGTGCCTGGGATCATCCTTCAGCTCCTCAAAATAAGATTCAGGACAATCTGAATACTGAGCAAGGAGTTATCCACAGACAGATTTGAAAAAAATGAGACTAACCTGCATCACAATTACTAGGTAAACCTATACTTTTGTTCTGAAGCTGTCAATACCATACCACTATCTATTCAGAAAGTGTTACTACAAGCCCTGTTTAGAAGAGAGACACTTACATTCTACAACTGAGCATGAATCTGTCTTTAAGACAGTTAAAGAACAGCCTAGAGGCATACCTCCTCTCATTTTTATATAAAAGTCACCCATGATAAGGGAAATCCTGGTGCAGTTCCTTGCTCTGCCTGAAGGGATTCAAAATTCACTTTTCTCTCCTCATGGGAGAGTGCCACAACCATCGAAATACAGCATAAGCTGGGGTGGGGAGGCACGATATATTTCCTCAGCTTTGAAAGAGCTGAAGAAAGAGTTTCGGGTTCAGTGGTCTGGGCATAGTGAAGGAACATGACTTACGCCTCAGACAGTGAAAACGTTGCCTGATTTTACCTGCGTTTTACTGCTTGTTGTCACACGTATACTAATGTAAGTCTGGATTGCATGTTTTTTTCAGTAATAGAACTGTCTCAAAAAATTCAAGGACATTGCAATGCAGAGTCCTGATGTAGGAGATCCCTGAAACAAATTCAATATAGGTCTGTACAGCTGGGAATTCCTATCTGAAGAACAAGGAATTAAAGCCAGAAATAATTCTGTTTTCTCATTCTAAGACAGAAAAGTTAATTGATTTAGAACAATACCACATAACCCTCCCATATGTTTGTGATGAAATGCCAGCATCTTTTTTACCTATTGCTGGAGGAGAAACCGCTATAATAAACTTTTGGTAGTTTTTATCTATTCTATTATAGTCTATTGAATATTAATAAATTACCATCTGCCAGTTTTTGCAGGAGTAGCTGAAACTCTGCTTGCATTAAACTTGAAAGTAATTCCTTCCCTTTCCACAATCTTCAAGAAAATGCTAATTTTAAAATAATAACTACTGCCTGTACTGTTTCAGCGGTGTTTCCCTTTAACAAACAATATTAAGATTTATGCGATACAGTCAGCTTTGGGATTGATAATTAATTGTCACTTAATTACACACTTTAATAATATTTATTCTAAAGTTATAACAACTCTGGCTTAGAAAATGACCCTGAATCACTTTAATTTATTAATTCATTTAATTAAAATACTTAATCTTGAAAAGAGCTTTCAGGCTGTTCAAATAAAGGTAAACAAATCTTCAAATTAAATCAACACTTTTTTCCTTTGATATATGTAATTAATTTTCACTCGACTCAATAAATAAACCTCATGTAAAGTTGTTCATGTGACAACAGAAAATGGCTTGTTGTCAGCTTAATCTTCCTTAACACTGTAAAGCATTTTTAGCTACGCTGACAGGCCTGCTGAAAACCTTTTGCTGGAAAGCAATAAATATTAGCATTTTTTCCACTGGCACTGCAGGGAAAACATTTATTTGTAAATGATGAGCATTCATCAGCATTTTTGTACAAGCAATCAGAAAACCTCCCAGGCTAGAGCAAACTTGATGGAAATGAAACTTCCATTTGCAATCAGATTTAACTTAAGCACACTTTCTCCTTAAATAATAGAAATCTTTGTTTTCTTCTTTTCCTGGCTGCTGGTAGAGGAGTTCTGTGTGCAAAGGATTGCACTTGCTACCCCTCGTATGTTAGTAGTGAAAGTGTGACAAAGTCTAGGACTTAATTATGGAGCTCACAGCACTGCCAAGATTTTCACGTGCTTAACTTTACTCCTGCAATTAGCTCCATTGAAGTCAATGGCAGTCAAATTAACCACATGCATGAGATGTCAGTATCATGATGAAAGCTGTCACCTGTACAGGCACGTGAATAACTTTACAAATGCAAGTTTTACTATTAAATTTAGCACATTTCCTCATATACGTAGCACTGCTTGCATGTATTTCATTGCAGAAAAAAAGACCCCACATTTTGAAAAGCTGGTTTCTATTGAAAGCGATTTTCAATTGTTCAGCAAAATTCATTTGGAGATCTCATTACAGCATATACTTGACTATACCTTTCCCTTACATTTTGAACAGCTTGCTCTGTATGTTGAAAACTCTGCTACAGGAGGATTCCTCCTCCCCCTTCTATCTTAACAAGGACCAGAAGGCCATGTTTTTTCTCCATTTGCCTTCTCCTTATTGCACATCCATAGTTTAAGCTGAAGTGATTCTGGTTGTTTCTCTCTACCAGCTGTATCTGAATAAGAAAAGGATTCAAAAATTTGGGCTGGGTATTTACAGCCTAAGCCTCGCTCTCAGTCCAACTCAGCCCTGAAAAGCTCAAGTTAATTAACGACAGATCTAAGGAACTACTGTCATCAAGATGATAATTAGATGGGACTAGATATGAAACACAGAGGCTTCAGCTGATGATAGAAAGTAGCTTTCCATCACTCCTCAAAGGCTGTTTATAGTGCAGGCGTTTGTATCTGGCTGCCATGATTTTTAATAACAGTTGGTTCATGAATGTCTTCACTGAACTGAAACCAGCATAAAATTCCTATATGAGCACACAGTGTCATGAGTTTTCCAGCCGCTTCTAGCACTCAAGAGAGCAGAAATAAAGCAAAGAATGCCACATTTTTGAAGAGGAGGAATTTTCAAGACTTTTTTCAGTTTTGAGGCGTGTTAGGTGAAAGCACAGCAGCAAGAAATGACGGATAATGAGAAAATGGACCTCCATTTTTGATGGAGTATTTTCAGTTGCCAACCCAAGTTTGGTCTGACTTCTTGATAAAGCCTTCAGAGGATTTGTTCTTTAGGTAAATCATTATTCTGTCTTTTATTTTCATCCTGAACAAATTCCTAAAAATACACCTGGGAAGACTTCACTCTGTTTATTTGTTTTTGTTTTCATTTTCAGTGTGCAAATATGCCCCTTGTTTAGGAAACTGCTAAATAAAACCACAAATAATTTTCACACTATAAATAAAAATAGTCAATTTTTGTACACATTTTTGAAGAAGTACATAATGTGCCAGTTATCATCATGGCTACCCTGCAAGGGATTCCAAGCAATACAAATCAATTCTTAAGCTTAAAAAGTAAGTAGTGTACCTACTGCATAGGAAGACCAGCTCGTGGCATCTCTGTTAACTGTAGTAAGTCTGCATGTTCAGCTGTTTCCTGGAGTGGATTGCAAATTGCAATCAGAAAAATTATCTATCTATTTAAAACAACTTTCCCTGCAATGTAATGCAGAAAACACCATTCAAAAATAGCCTCAAGAGATTTGGGTGTCTATGATAAAATTCAGTGCTCAAGTGCCATTAACAGACAGCTGGCCTCCAGCCGCTGTTCCCAAAGGGCACAGGTCTCCTCTTCATGACCAGTCTCTGAAGGTCATTCAGATGCCTGCAGCTGGTGTTAAGAGACATTTCACAACCCCATAGACAATTTTTAGGTTTCTAAACACTTCTTAAAATCTGGTCCTGTGAGACTAAACTCCTCCCTGGAGTGCAGTGGCTGAAAACTGTTTTGCAGGTGGATTTATTCTTTCCCCGCTCTGATTTAAAAGGGTTCACAACCTCAATCCCAAAGGGTAGACCAGTGACCTTATTACATAGCTATACTTCAGCCATAAACAAGTCGCTTTATATCTTGTGCTGAAGCTCACACAGGCTACAGTGCTGCTTGCAGGCAGCTGGTTACCTTTAACAGCAACAGACCAGTTGTATATCCTAAATTAATCCATTTGTATTAAACGTCCATGTTTTCTGTTGCCTGCTGCTGAACTGGGCAAAAATAAAATGTTGTCATGTTAGAAAATGGTGTTTAAACATTTAAAAAAATGAAATTGATCCAAATAAAAGCAACACTGGACTAGGACCTGAACTAGGAACTGAAAGAGCTGCAATATATGCAACTGGAAACACTGGAGAGTTTCCTATTCGTTTCATTTATTGTCCCGCATCTACCTCTGACCAAACGCTGATTCTTTTTGGTCTCAGTTGCTGTACAACACCTGCAGTGTGTGCAGAATGAGGAATGTGCACAGCAGCAGCGTGATGCAGGGGATGCGAGAGGCTGGGAAAGACCTTTGGGTATGATCTGCCAGGGCTGTGGCAGCTGGGAGGACACAATGAGCAGCCCAGGGCTGAAAGGTGCCAGGAGCTCAGGGAGCCGCAGGAAAGCGGGAGAGTAATAAGAGGCATGGGGGAAAAGGAGAAAGGGTCAGTGGAGGAACGCAGCGAGCTGAAAAATCAGAGCACAAGAGCAAAGGGAAAGCTGCGTGAGTGCAGCAGAGGGATGCCGGAGGCAGGCTGGCCGTTGACCTGAGGGTGAGCGGCAGGCAGGGCAGTGGCAAGCCCTGCACAGCTGCCCCTGGAGCTGCAGCAGGGCTGCCGGCTGCGCAGTGCAGTGGCCAGTGCCGCAGGGACAAAAGCCCGCAGCACGCCTCTCTTCTACTGCGTTAGGGCTTAGTACTGCCACCCTTTTGGCAAGGGGATTTTGGCAGCCTGTTTGGGTGTGCCCAGTCTGAACTGCCTTACCATTGCTGGGATTTGGCTGTTCATTCATTTAGATGATGATTAAAGCTTTGATCTGTTTACTGGTTTATTAATAAAGAGGAGCGTTATAAAGATTCAAGTTGCAAAGGAAGAAATTACACATCACTTACACGGGACAACCCATCCCATAAAACAACTGGATGGCAGAAAAAGTCACACTTTCACTATTTTCTAGGTAGTGAAACATGGAAATTGCATCAGTGTGCTCCAGTTTACCAGTGATTCCAGGATGTAAAATGAGTCTGAGCCAAGTCCCGTGCCCTGCAGGCTGTGATGCACTCCCGAGCACCTCACACCCATGCCTCTGAAACTAATGCAAGGCTGGCACTGAGGACCTGAAATAACTGAGTTTGCTGAAATGAAGCTCACAAGCAGCTAAGTTCAAACCAAAGGTTAGAACAAAACAGCTATGCAGGCTAGAAAATGCCTCAACTTCAAGCTTCCAGTGGTATTTTTAATATTCCGCATGTCTAATATTAGTGGTTTAGACCAGTTGCCCACAAAACTCTTCCATTTTTTATTGTTATTACAGTATCATGGTGTATGTGCCAGGACCAGCAAGGTATTGATTGTCAGAGAGCTTACAAACACAATTTTAATGATTTAATCACTGTACTGTAATAATTCCGCTGCAATAACTTTACTGATGACTGTACTGACCATACATGCACTTGACTACCTGACGGAGCAATGGACTCCTCGTGTATAGAAATGTTGTATCACAACTGTAGAGACTTTTCAGTCCTTGCCTTACCCTGCACACAGCTGTGATGTGAGAATACTCAGACTTTATTGATTTTGGCTGTCAAGTGCTGATACTGCCCTGCTAACAACCAGGCTTCTCCTCAGGACTGCAGAGATCTTTGATTCTGAACCATACCACAAACTAGCAAACAGACCTTCAGCAAGCCGCTTGAAAACGTGTCTGTCTCAGATTTCAATACACAGAAAAAACCTCCCTGTCTAGGCAAGGGGATATCAGCATATCTTCAACCTCTGCGAGGTGTTCATATGTTACAAGACATCAGAGCTGTGCCTCCATGAGAGAAAAACGAATCTTTTTCTGAGACAGTGACCACGATTTGGGTATCTACAATTTAGCTGCCTAAATGAAGCAAACATAATTTTATGAGTGCTAAGTACCTGCAGCACCTTTTTCTTGCAAGTGACCAGAACTGGGCTGGGAACCAAACCCTGTGTGCACTTATTAAGGAAGCACTCGAAGGGAAGGAATGTCCACTGGCAAGGAAAAAAAAAAAAAAAAGTAGATGATTCTGCCCCATACTGGACATTTCAAAGGACGGTAGCACACATTTAATTTAATTTTGCAATTCATTACTGTTTACTCAAAATGTTGCTTTTAATATTCCCTAGAACAAAGACAGTAATCCGTGTGTGGGAGACACCTCTGCACACAAACCACTGTGTTATGTCAAACTTGACCTTTCATCTTCAGAATGCACAGGCAGATTTGAGGTCTAGTCATCACTTCTATG
This sequence comes from Burhinus bistriatus, assembly GCA_013397275.1. Taxonomy (NCBI): domain Eukaryota; kingdom Metazoa; phylum Chordata; class Aves; order Charadriiformes; family Burhinidae; genus Burhinus; species Burhinus bistriatus. The sequence goes on from VYXH01005331.1 coordinate 302,627, forward strand.
TTAGGCAAGCAATAGGCACAAATTCGCTGAAAATTGGTACACCTCAGGCTTTCCACTACTTAAGTAAATCCACCTCTACAAGCAACACAAACTGCCTGTCTGTACTCCAGCTGCCTAGCAATGTCAGCAGCTGGGAATGGAAAGTTTTGTCAGCAAACCTAGGGTTTTCACAGCATCAAAGTAGCCTTGGGAGGAGTTCTTGGGAGAATTACAGGATAGCTGTGGTTTATCCAGGCATGATTCAGGTAATACGCTGTCTGTCTTCACTTTGTGTAGCCTATAACACGCCGATGAATCAACAGATCGGTGAGGATGATCTGCTTAGTTCTGTAGTCACAAAAAGAACCCGAGATTTCAGATCTTAAAGATGATTCTGAGTGCTCGGCCACCCATACAATTTAGGTCTCCCTCTAATGAAGGCAGTTACATCACAGCAGCATAAAGCTACTATATGATAATGCAGACTCTTAGCTTTCCAGTTTCCTAGAAATCGTCTTGTTTAAATGGCATTTGGAAGAAAAAATCCAGATACAGACCTTTCTCTGCCAATTCCTAGAAGTGATGGACCATTTTAAAACCTTGGTTCAACAAATAACCTAAATGTGGGCTTAACCTTAACTTAGAAGTAGTCCCAGTTTAAGTCAGTTTACTCAATCACCTAAGTATTTTTTGGATCAGGTTCCAAAGACTCTGTTATAGTCAGATATCCATTACTACCTACTTCAAGCACTCCAGTTCTTCTGAATTTTACTAAACTCACAGAAAATCATGGCATTGCTTAAAACCATGACTTTGGAACCCTTGCTTAGATGGTGCTTTTTCATAATCAAGAGGGCTTTCATTTTGTTTAGCATGAGAATCTCGAGTTTAATTAGTAGTTCACATTGAGAAGCTCTATTTCCATTTTCAGATCACAAGACCAACAACAAAATCACAAGATACCGAATCACTTTCCCCAATTTACTGTATCTGAGTCTGGAATCTGAGCAAGACAATTCTTATGAGACATACGGCTATGACCAGAGGCAAAAATTCTGGGAATCTAGTGTAAAACATTGTTCTTGTGCGATTCCAGGCTTTGCAGACTCTTCTTGTCAATGTAAGTCTTTTGATTTCAATGCAGTCACTCCTGATTTACCCCAGGGGCAGTAAGACAGAAGCTGGAGACACAACAGTACAATTTTTTTCCTTAGGAGCTCCTGTGTAACTGCATTGAAGTCAACTGTCCCACTGTGATTTTTGACTTTGCAGGGTATCTGCTACTGTAAAGAAATCTCTCCCTCCTTTCCCAGATTCTGAATTTTGTTTTCCCAAAGTAATTAGGTTTGAAAATTAAATAATATTGTTGCTATTTGTAAGTAAGTATTAAGATAAGTACCTTGAAAGGGAGGATGTGTTCAAAAAATAATGTCCAGTTCCATTGCTTGACTTTTTTCCTTGCTAGAATTTAATGAATTCTCCATTTGCTATTATAAACTAAATATTTCCTTTGAGTCCAATTAGCATAGCTGAAAGAAAAAGCAAAGCAAGGCACTGTTCAGCATGCATCAATGTAATGGAAAATCAGTTCTTTTATTCTAGCTTTAATAACTGCAGCTTGATTAGAGAGAAAGAAAAAGCTATGAGAGAGAGGTGGGGGGGATGAGAAGGCCTGCCAAATTAGTTCTATAAGAATTCTCAACCTGTCTGCTCTCTGGCTTACTATTCAAATGCTAATTGAGCCTTTTTGTAAACAGAATGGGTAATCATGGAAGACAAAAACAGACACAGAAAACAAATGAAATATCACACCTTATCCAAACCAGCACAAAATTTCACTGATGAGCTTTAGAAGTCTTAAAATTTTGTGTTCTTTGGTCTCTTTAAAGAACTGAGAAAAGCATATAATTAATATAATAAAGTAAAATATAGCATAATAAAATAATAAATAATAAAGAGCAGTTCCTTTTGAACAATGAAACCAGTCATGTTATAATTAGATAAGAGGATTTATATTCACAGTTATAAACATAAAAGTGGACCATGAGACCGGATAAAGGCAAGGTTTTAATTCTTAAAAATTAATTACATGGCATTATTGTTATCAGTACACAGGATGCATTAATTATACAATTAATAATAAGATGAAAGGGAATTTTTTTTTTTGCAACTTTAAATCACTTGAGGACATTTGGTTTTATACAAGAGTTGTCCTTCAGGCATTTCTATAATCTTGTTACTATGCAAAGTCAGGACCTTAAACCTGTTAGTGGAAGGACTGGATAGAATGAATCTCTCTTAATTTAGACTTTGTACTTACACATATTGCAGCAAATTTGAGATACCCCCTGTAATTGGGGTCTGAGGTGTAACAGATTTATTACAACTTCTCATAAAATGAACTGAAGATTGATGTTATTAGAAGCAAAGTACATCCAATATACAATCAAGTGAAGGTGGCTTCTACTACAGAAAGCCTACACAATCTCACCTAACATCAATATTGTACTTAGACTTGCAGGGCTGGGCTTTGTGCTCAGCAGAGTAGGAATATATTCACAATAACTGAAGTATCAGACCTCCATTCAGTGCTTAATCTCACAGCTCCTAGCACATACCTACTCATTCCATAACGAGGCCATTTGCTAGTCCCAGCCTTGCTCAAAGCAGATTCCAAAAGCTTGAAACCGTATCATGTACAAGAGCACTTGTCATATTAAACCGTCCACCTTTCATATATACACATAACACCACAAAGAGAGCCTCCTAACAAGACAAGTCCTCCCCAGGAAAGGTCACATTTAACTGTTAGCAGACCATCAAGAGAACATCAGAGACTCTGGGTGCCACCAGATGTACTCAGACAGGGTTTATATGTATGTATGGACTCTCTGCACAGATGAGCGGGTATACCAGGGAAGACCTCTTGCAGTTTTGCACAGATGCATTGTAACACAATTGCATTTTTGTTCCTATTTTGTTTTCTGTTAGATCTCAATGAAGCAAACCCTTTACCATCCATTTTAAATTACAAAGAATTATTTGATAAATATCATTTATCAGAAAAATTAGTATTCTACAGTATAGGGTTGATGAATATAATGTTTAGCAGTGTTTGACTTCATTAAACTGCCAACATGGGTTCACACAGGAACTCAAAAGGGGTGTGGAGGTCTTGTTTGATGTCATGAAAACTCTGGCAAGGGTTCATCTTTCAGCTTAAACCTTTGAAGATGAAGAATCTTTTAGAATACAGCCCTGTGTTACTGCCACTAAGTAATTATTCCCATGTGTTATATTGCTTTTCTGTAGCATTTTTGCTCTTACTTCTCATACATATATTGTTCCAAATGATGGCCATCTGGGAGAAATGAACTTTATTTGCCTGTCATTTTGATTTCAGGTGTGTTCACTGTAACAGCCCCCCTTCCTCATGAAAGAGATCACCTTCTTTTCAATTTTATCTTCCTCCTCCATATCCTGTCAGAGTTAGCTCTGTAGCTAAGGTACACCAATCTGATATGTACCTATTGTGAGACTGTTCCTTTCTGCTATGCTTTTTAATATAAGCTGTATTTTAATTTGTTATTATTTGTATCATCATAGTCCCTTGAGAACCCAAGGAAGGGACAAGCACCTCACTGTCCTCAACACCATCATCTACAAACAAAGCAACTCTATCAGCCATACAATCTTCATTGTAGAAGACTAAGGTTTGGCTTTTCTTTTTGTTTTTTTCATAGAAGGGTATTATTTAATAAGATTTCCTGGAATATTGGACAGCCTTTCTATACAACATGGGCATCAATTTATAAATAGAGTGAAAAAATGTGTCCTTTTCTATAATCAAAAGATGTCAAGCTTTATTTGGACTAGCTGGCCAAATGTCCAGTATCCGAATAGGAAGTCAAGTAAGGCAATCAAAATTTTTCATTAAAACCTTTGTCCTTTGTCCTGTGTGCCTTGCTAATAAAAAAGAGAAACTTTCCATTTTCAAACTAGCTCTATTACTGTTATAATTAAGTTATAATATTAGAATAGCACCAAGTAATAATAATTAGTATCAAAAGCTCGTTTTAGTATCATAAACAAAGGGCTAAATTCTAGGAGGTTCAACCTTTCTGGCCACAGACCAGCAAGGTGCAGGACCACAAGTATAACTCAAGTCTCGTAGCTGAAGTCAACAACACATGTGACTCCCTGCACAAGCCCATATGAAAGGAAGTGGGAAAGAAAAGAAAGGTGACAGAAGTAAGATAATTAAAATTGTTACTTTAAAAAAATTGCAATTATAATGCAGCCCAGAGTTATGGGGATGTTTTTCCTTCAAGAAATTGCTTCTGCCTCTTGAGAGAACCTCTTGGGAAACTGGGAATCGCATAACATTATTCCTCACATGTGTCTCTAGGACCCTCATGGCCACCCACTGCATATCCATTTTGAGTGGTTTGATAACACTGCACATTCTCAAAAACTTTGCTGAACGAAGGCATTGCTTGGAACTCTGCTCAGAACATAGCTCCTATCTTTCCCAGAAACTGAATATTCAAATAAAAAGAGCCTGAAGCTGCTGTGGTTTATTCTATTTTCCCCTCACCCTCCATACAATTTTCTTACAGTCAGCTGTTTGTGAACACAACAAAAGTCAGTCTTCTGAAAACTAGGGATATCTGTTATTTCTGGAAGTCTTCAATGCCAGAGGGGAGTATTTAAAGTAAAATATGGCATTACAAACAGACCAGAGAATTTAGTATGGATTTTTTCTTAGGCTTTTTCCTGTTTTGGCTATGACAACATGGTGCAAAGATTAGAGCTTAAAACCTTGGTTTGTGTGTTCATACATGTGTATGTATTTTTATGTGTATATACACAGTTTGAAATGTAGTCATAAATATTTACTGTGATATATTTACAGAGCTACTAAATATAAAAACTTTTTCCCCCTAAATACAAGATATGTAATATTTATTCTGTGGCTTTGGGTCATACAGTAACAATCTCTTCTGTACAGAACATAATGCAGTACCATGTAAAACTGAGTCCACAGAAACAGACTTTTTACTACTTCATACTTCTGAAAATCTGTCTGGGTGCTGTGTTTTTAGAAGCCTAAGTTTATTTTGTGTTACTTTTCTTCATCTATTCTCAAAAATAAATATTTAAATACAGCTAGTACAACATATTGGCCTTACCTAATAGTGCCATTTAACATTTTTATTGAATAGGCTCTCACAGGAAAGATTTCACCTATGCAGTACAGCTTTCTGATGCAAGCCAGATATGGCTGAAATGATTGTTTTCTTTAATGTACTAGAAAAGTAAGTGAATTTATAGGTAGGTCACTTAGGCATGTGGTGATTAAATGGGTTTTAAGGTTGCCGATGGTCCTTACGCTGTTTTCTATTTGCATTACCAGTTCCGATATTTGGGGGGCAGGAAAATACACCTGCCAGCTACCAGTTCACTGATGACAGCAGGGAACATATTTCTAGTGCTTATATGTAAAATATCAGATTTAGTTCACAGGAGTTTAGTATGAACAGCTTCCTTGGCTTTACGAAGTTTATGTGAATTGTCTGTCTCCTTCAGAAGATGATGTTGATTTGAATGAAACCACCATCTCAAAACAGAAGACAACAAGAACAGCAAAATATCAGTTGGTCTGCTTTAGACACGGGCAAAGCTGCAAGTCTGGACCATCTCACCAGAAGATCACACACAAAGCAGGAGGATAACTTTTTCTCATTCTTTCTTCTTCAGTCTTCAAAATAAAACCCATTAATTCTTTACCACAAATGGGTGACGACAACCACATTTGCAGCATTTCGGATACTGGGGTTCAGAATGCTGCCTCACCTTGTACCATAGGTGTTCAACCAGATGGAGACAAAAAGCAGCACATGAGCCCAAGGCAGGTACAGATCAGAATGTATCCAAGCTGAAACCAGCCTGTGTTTTTATGTATCTTTTAGAGTTGTTTAGATTCAAGGTTTGTGCTCACTCACAGGTGCTTTCCCTGTGAATTTATTGAGCAACCAGATACAAATGAAATATTTCTAAACCTTAGTAAATCTTGGAATTGGTCTAAGTCCTCAGGAGAAAGCTTCTGTGAAAAGCTGGCATTTTTCTTTTTTCTGAGTTTAATTGGAAACGTTTTGCATGTTACACTAATCACCCCTTTGGGAGAACAAAAGACAAAAACTCTGCCAGCAAAACTCATTCCTTTTTGAGATCTTGATTTGTCAGACATTTGCAAGCTACATCACAGTTCTATCCCAGACTAGAAACACTAATTTGTGAAGTTCATAAAAATTCTGTGTTTCAAGCTAAGAACGTGACACTGGTATCATTTACAGTAGAATAAACCCGAAATAGCTTTGCTGAAATCCATAAGGTTACAGCAAAATATGACTGATGGAAGTGTGACATAAATAAAATTTTAAGCTTTTACTGTAAAGTTGAAACAGTCTCACTTCCTGAAATAATTCATCCAATCTCACAAAACACGATGTTATTCTTCTGACTGTCCTAGAAAGACAGGTGCTCAGCACAGGTCATAGCCAGTGAAGCATTCATTTCTCCTGCCATACTGCTTTCAAGTTTTGCTCCAACTATTCATCATTGACTGTTTGTTAATCTTCTGTGTGTCACGCAGTGTCCCACGCAGTAGAGATGCCTAATTACGCTCTCAATAATGAGCAGGTTGTGTGAATTGTACATGACTACAGAAATTGTTAATGCTGAAAGTCAAGAAAGTTTGACTGACTGTGACATGGTACTTGACAGAATTGCAAACGTTCAAAACAGGAAGTGAACAAAGATGAATACCAAATATTTTAAGCAAAATGCACTAGCAATCTTATGCAGACAATAAGAGCTCTGCTCCAGTGGGACAGAACTGACAACAGTAATAGACATCTCCTAAATCATTTAAAGAATACTCTAGCCATGTAGGTTTTGCATTAAAGGAAGAGGTTAGCAATGTAAGATATAGGTGTCTTAGCTAATCACAAGGTAACTGTGAACAAGGTGGCTGTGACAAGAAATTTGATTTTAGAAGGTATTTCCAGTAGGGATAGAGCAAGGCACTCATGGGATGTCAACTGAATTATTCTGCACAGTTCTGATCACCTATATCCCAGCAGGAAAAATTCAATCTTAAATAAACTTGACTATTATTACAATAATAACAAGGGAACAGAAACTGTACTATACAATAAAGGTGTAGGAGAGAAAGGTAAAAACTCAATGGAAATATGATTTGAAGTACAACAGACAGGATCAGTGCACACAAGCAATAGGAAACAATACTGACGTGCAAGAACACAAAGTGGGCAAATAACCAAAAAGGTTATTAAAGTTAATACAGCCTTGTAATGAGGAAGTGAATTCAAACCACTGAAGAGTGAGGTTCCAAAACAATCAACCAACCCTTTTTTGTTTGGCAAAAAAAATTGCAGGAAATTTAAGAGTGACTTTCTTCAAGCCAAAATGAAACGGCCCTCCCTTTCTAGCCTTATGTTGCTAACTAAGCAGAACTCAGTTTAATACATCTGAATATTATTTAATACATTTGAATATTACTTTATTTATACTTTTTTTTTTTAAATTTCTTCCTTAAAAATAGGAACAGTTATTTAAGGGGATGTGGCAGGGAATGACCAAAGACAGTGCAGAAACAGCACTCTCTTTTCTGCTATTTTCTCCTTTCTGCTCAAAGAATCATCTCAAATCACTGACCCTGATCCCAGTATTTGACTGGTATGTCATCCACTGGGGGTGAAGGACAGGTTTATTTTCCCCCTGAATCCCCATTTTTTACCTCTTTTTTTTATGTTCTCTGCACAGTCTATTTTGGGACTCCCATGCAGTAGCAGACAGGTTTCTCCCAAATCATTCCATTTTTCTTAGCTACCACGAGTGATTCAGACTTGTCCTCAGCCCTGTTCATCCCCCTAGGAGAGAGGGTTTTATACCACAATAGTAGGTTTGGGTAAACACTGAAGTGCAGCCTATCTTCTTGCGCCCTTCATAAATTGAAACTTTGTCAGCCTGTACTGAAACATTTCATTTAAACATTTTCTAGTCTTGATAAATACCTGTGTGGGATTACATTAATACAGCAAACCCCATCTAGGCTCTGAGTAGATAGAGGGGAGGCAGCTAATACAGTGTTAATGCTTCTAATATATTTTCCCATTTAGCACGCAGTAATTTCAGGCTCTCAGAAGAGGACAGCTTGCTCAGCCTCTCTCCATGAAACAGGCAAGCCTGCAAACCTTTCACATACTTCAGAGACGGCAGACAAGGACGACAGAGCGCTGCAGGGAGCCGGCTCTGCTTTTGTGTGTACTTACGTAACGGTGAGTTCAATGTGCCCCGAGTGACTGCAATGACCTAAAGGAGCTTTTAACATCAGATTCTTCAAAAAGTTATACATTCATAACCACAGTGAAATAATTCACGTTACCAGTAATTGCTAGCAAAAGAGATCTGAACAATGCACGAGCCCTCTCTAAAAGCCTCCACTGTCATGATTGGTGTCAAGGGCTGGCCTTGCACTTACTTTTGCAATAAAAGTATGTTTTCAGAAGGCACGATTTTCCAGCTAATACTGTGGGCAACAGAGCTAGTAATAGAATGGCCCCTCCTGCTTGTGCGGCATGGAGATGGGTTGGAAATAGCATAGCAACCCAAGTTTCAACTACAGCTGTGATAATGGACTGGTTTCAGCATCTGATATAGACTAAAATGTTAGTCTGAATGATTATCAAAGAGGATGAAGAAGATGGGTTACTCTGGGACCCCACCTGAATCCAGGTGTTGCTACGCACTGAGTGCTATGCACAAAGATGACACCATCATTGCGGTATCAAAGCCATATTATGCCCTACAGCTCATTCATGTATTTATAGGAGTCACAGGGAAAGCAAGAAGACATGAAATCCTGACAATCTGAACAAGAACACAGCTCTTCTTTGGTGCAGAATCTACGAGGCTGAATTTTTGGTCAAGAGTTTGCCACACAAACAAATGGAGCCTCATCTTGATGCAGACTTTTATGTCTGTGCTGAAATCCAGAAATACTTCCCTTCCGGAGAGGGAACAGGAAACGGAAGCGGTGCATTTGGAAATGTATTTCAAAATGAATAATGTTTCAAAGCTTGGCTCTGAAACTTTTTGCAAGATTAAATTCATTTAATTTAAAAAACTGAAGAGGAGAAAATGAAAGTTTTAGTCAATCAATAAAATTATCTCCATATGAGCAATTTCAAGCCTATTTTCGAGCAATCTTACTTTGATGCAGAAAAAAAAAAATTAAAAAGCAAATAAAAAGTCTTGGACTAATACGTACTTATTTAAAAGCATTTTTTAGTTCAGCCACTGATCTAAAAGTCAATACTTCACTCAGCTCTAGGACCCAAAGAGAACTGTCTCAAGTATTAGCTCAAAGGACTAAACAAAATCACTTGTTTAATTAATGTGATTTTCTGAGAAGAGCAGACTCAATACATTTGAGAATACCCATGTCTCTTAAGACAGGAGGTTTCTTCACAAGCTCATCTTAAGAAGATTTCTCTGTACTTCTTTCCTATGCATATGTGTTCCAAGAAACATTTAATGAGCTTCACAGAGTTACTAAAGAAAAAAGTAGTCTAACTACTTACTTTCTAGATCTCTATTGAATTTCTTATTAATTAACATATTAATGTTCTGTTTTCTTAAATTTAACTTTAAAGAAAGCAAAAGAACTTTTCAAATTAAGTCATGAGACAAGAACGTTAACAGCTTTTTTCACTCTACTAATTCGTATACTCATTAAAATTTCTGAGGTTTTTAGGAAGAAAGATAGCAATGACAATGTTTCTATTTTTAAACAAAATCCACTTGACAAACTAAGCTCTTTCTTTGCTGGTTCCTTCAGAAATTTTTATTGGACAGAAATTATGTCAAACTCTTGTTTTAATCATACAAATGGCTTAAAGCATATACTCAAACAAGTAAATCCTTATGGTCTTGTATCTAGCTATGTGCCCTTCTTTGGAAGAGTGGCAGTGATCCTGATGATGGCTACTGGAATTCAACTGTGTCACCAGGCTCCTGTATGAAGTGTTCTGTTTCTTCTCTCCATGCCTCGCTCTCCCTTCCCAACCTTCATATATGAATCTGTTTAAGGATATCTGTTTGAAATAATCGCTGGAGAGTCCTCTTACTCAATCTACTATGGGAGCATCAGCACTACTACTTTAGTTCGTATCCAAAGTGGACTTTTTAAGTCAGTCTTCCAATCCTGCCCACTGACTGAGCTCTGGCTGTGCCACAGTGCTATCTCAGACCAGAAACTGAAGATGCACTCCAGCTGCAATTGGGCTTTCAATATATGGGACCAGCGTAAAGCTAGTCCCAAGGGAAAAGAAACAAACAAACAAACTCAGAAGTATATACAGCATGGAGACCTGTATACAGGTACAGGTGTTACCTGGAGACAAGTTGAAGGTTTCACGAAGCAAATGGAAAGAAATGTGTTCACTGATACACCTATCTGAATACCACTCTCTCCTGTGACTTTTCTTTCTTGCCGCCACCAGATTTAGCTTGTTCTGAAAAAATTAGTGGTCCTGTGGAGCAGGCCAAAACCCTACATCCTCAGAAACATAATTTTGCTTTACGTTAGCATGAACTTCTGGGGTTCCTTCCTCTAGCTGGGCTTTGGTTTAGCTCTGCCCTAGCTTATCCATTCAGCACACAGTTTATTTTAGATGCAGATAGAGAAGGCAAATCTATACTCTGCTTGCCACATTGCTTTTCAGAAGATAGCCACAATCTGACTCCCCTACCAGCATTTCCGCTCCTGCCTGTTAGCTCCACCTTGCACATCACCTTCCCAATGCCCACAAAGGCCTTTTCTTCCTCTTTCCTGTGGGATGTCTGTGATAATCTTGCCCTTTTCCTTGCTTCCACTGGCCAAGGAAAACTAAGATGTCTTTCCCAGATGAGGCAGCAATATGAGAGTTAGTACAGGCTCAACTTAGGTGCTGTATTTTTCTTCAAAAATCAAGCTAGAAGGAAAAGAGGAATTTCAGAAGGTCAAAGCGGAGAAATAAAAAATCTTCCTCTTATAACATAGGCAGCAGAATAAAGCACTGTGATCAGAACAGTACTTCTACCACTATCTGCCACCACATGGATATAGTCTCCACAAAGAAATTACATCAGTAGAAGAAAGGCAATGTATCATTTATACAACTGCAGTGATTTCAAACTGTTGCCATAAACTCTGGATTAGTGATCACACGCAGAACTGGTTAAGGGTAGATTTACACGAGGAAAGTTTTACTGGTAAACTGTTCAGATACAGATCCTTACTCCCATCTGGTATACCTAAAGTCAGTAAGATCGAAGTAAGGAAATCTCTTTTAGTGATAAATGTACAGATTTACTAGTTAGGAATAGGAGGTTTATGGTCATCTTTTTCAAACTAAACCTGATCAGCTTTCTTTGCTTGAACTGAACATTCAAAGTCACAGTGATTTTAAGAACATCATTTCTACTAAGACTATGAAGCATTTTCTAAAAATAAACAAGTGCAACTCTTGAAATGACTTATGCAATCATGAGTAATGACTAATGAATTGCTGAATCATATATAGAAAGCCTGATGTAAGTCTCATGTTTCTCCTCCCCACTTCCTTTTTGTTTTGTTTTGTTTGCGGTCCACAAGCTGAAAAGAGATTTGTCTGCTGAACTGAAAAAACATGATAAAAAATAAACAGCCCTACAAGTATTCTAGACCTTATCACTATATGCATTTTGTAGCTATCTGTAGTAAGCATCTTACTCATAATTTTCTTTCTACTTGCTGTTTAGCTATGCCCTGCCCAACCTTATTTTCTCTCTATTGGCTGCCAACCACAATACTACCTTGCAGCATTAAAAACCATGTAGATTAATAAACATGTATTAAAATTTTGTAGGCTCAACTGACCAGAAATCCTAGTTGGCAATTTTACAATTGTTTGGTCACTTCAGAAACCATTACAGTCCCTTTCAAAACATACCTGCACTCTTTGAAGTTCTGAAAACAAGGGCAAAGGATGGTGTAAACAAGATGCCCATGAGGATTTTTTTTTCTTTTTATTTCTTCAATAGTTTACAGTATTTCCTCTACTTCAATTATTTAGCCATGCAATCTTACTTGACAGAATAGTCCTTGTTTCCAGACTGAATCCAGCTGCAGAACATATCGACCAGGATGTCCTATGATCAGCCAGCTTGGGTAGATAACAAAAACTGAACACAGTGGTCTCAATTTTCCTTTGCCTTTGAGATTAAATTACACAACCCCAAAATCTGCTCAGACTTCGGACAAATAATATCAAACAACACTTACTTTCAGAATGACAGTGTCCAGATAAAAGAAAACAGAAGCAACAACAAAGAATAAATCGGTTTAGGCTAGAAGGGAAGACAGGACTTCAGCTATATGAAGCCCAAGCGCAAAATCTGTTGGGGCAGGAGGACCAAATAAAGCATTCAGGATCTGGATTCATATGCATGTGAATAACCATACTTGAGGAGTCTGTATTAAACACCCAAATTCTGACAAAGAAAATCTTTCAGGTCACCATACAAGCTGTTCAATGTAAAGCTAATGTCTGTAAAAAAATGTGTTTACACGATACTAAAAATTGAAATGCACCTTAAATGCACTATAGTGCCTTGGTATAGGAAAAAAACAGATGGAGCTTTCTCTAGTCAATCCTCAACTTGAAAGACACGAGCCTTGTAGAGCTGAAGCTTAGTTGGTGGTGCACTTCATGTCCTTCATGTAAAATATTCTGTCACTTTTAATTTTGTATCTTGTTTACTTTCTCTGTTACAAAAGAACTGGGACTTGTTTTTAGCAGCTCTGATTAAGTTTCTATTGATTTTCGAGATAGGAAATGGAACTTTCAGATTTCCCACATGAATTTAAAGCAAGTCAGATATTAACCTCGAGGTAAAACATCTGCCATGACATTCAAAGAATAGACAAGTACTATCTTACTGAAAACAGCATCTGTGCTCAAAGCTCAGTGCTTGGGATTCGGATTTTGAGAACAATGCAAGCAGTAGGACTGTATTTTACATTTGTTAAAACACACATAAATACACCCACATTTATTCAAATCTACGTTCACTTACATACGCATTACCACACATACGTGAAAACACCCTTTATATACACACACTTTAACTATTAAAGCACTAATAGCTAAAGTGAGTTACAGATGGTGTCAAGGGGAATTAGGAAGAATGTGAAAGCCAATGCAGAGCTGGAAAGAGACTTATTTTTCACATCACTTGTATTGTATCTAACCATATAAAGGATAGTTATTATTTTTGAGGATCAATGTCCCCTTTCTCATCCTGTAACAACTGCCAAAGTGCACACACACTTTGTAGCTTATAACTTTCATTATCAAATATATTACTGCTATAGGTAGTGGTAGACAGTATTTAGTAGACCAACATAAAATAAATATGCATAACAATCTGAAATATACACCATATGCAACACCTACCAAGCTGAAAACTATTACCTTCATCCTTGGACTGGCTTTACTGTCATTGTAATTTTCTTTAGTTGTTTGGAAATGTGTGTGATATTAGTGAGTATTTCCAGATTATGCACATTTGGGAAGATTCTGAAAACAAAACCCATCCAAAATGAAAGAAAAAATCAGATGAAAGAAAAAAAAAAAAAAAAAACCAAAAAAGAGAGAGAAAAAAATCTTCAGAGATGGAGCTGAAACATTTTAGTTGTCTTCCATCCTATGAAACATCCGTGACTTTTACAATTTGCTGGTGTTTAAAATGTATACCTGTCTAACAAAGCTAGAATGTGCCAACTATTTTATCCAACAGACAAGTAAAGGGAACATTTTCAATGATATTTATGGACTTTAAAAAGTCAGTTATGCCCACCATCTTATCGTTACAAGAGTGATCCCATTGAGCTTCACATCTGACTGGAGGCAAACACAGAACCTTCCTACCAATGCCCTTGGCAATAGGAGGAGTACTCTGCAGCTGGTTAAACTCTGGTCAATATGTTGAGTCCTATTAAAAAGACAGTTGGTCAATGCATTCAAACACCCTTGTAAAACAGCTTTGATCATCAGAGTAGAACATCTTTGAAATGCATAAAGAAAAAAAAAATTATGCCTTTATAAATGACTTAATCTTCCAGCGCTGAATGTTAGTATTAAAGCTGTCACCAAAAAGATAGTAAGTTAAAGGATGTTCGAGGGATTTCAGGAAATGCTCTATTCCAAGAAAATCAGCTTCCCAAGGGGTCAAAACATTAAACAGAATTTGGAAAATATAAAGCTATTCAATCAATTTGCATGAACCTGAATTCTAAATTCAAACACAACTATTGTAGACCAGGTAAATCATCTTGCAGAAGGCCTTTTAAATGGCATTTTTGGAAACACAAAAGCATACCAGTATTAAAATGTCAAGTTGTATTTAATAACAGCAGACCCAGGCTTCTAGCCATGAAAGATAACAAAGGTCAAAACTTTATGAGCAGCTTAAAACAAATAAAAATAAAGAACATTTAGCATCTATTATTATTGCCTGTAAGTTTGTGTTACGGCTATATTCTGCATATCAACAAAAAGTGTAAAAACTTATGAGATGTTTTTACAATTCCAGACTATTGTTACATTTGTCGGAAAACTGAAACTGTGCTGTCATTTTCTGTAGCAGTGATTCAGGAAGCCTCAGGTTTTACTTGTTCAATACAAGGCACACTATCGTGCCCCAGATTTTTAGAAAAGGATAAAATTATACTGAAAATCAGACTCATACCACCAATTAAACTAAATGTGTTATGCTTTTTCACAGCAGACTACAGATGTTAAAAGGATTTTGTGTGTGTGTGTGTGTGAAAGACTGCATGGGTTGTGGGATACATAATAAAAAGGTAATAAATAAATAGCATGAAAAATGGCACCGCTAATTTCTGTACGTGCACCTGCAAGATAACAAGGTAGATCATTTGCGCGGGAGCAGTAACACTACTCCTAACACCATGTTTGTGGGACTGTACTTCCCAAATGACCCAGCCATTAAGTCAGATGGCTGAAATGAAGCACTTCATTTTGAAAAAAAAGTATTCTGGAAAATTCTCTAATACATTTCTGTTTCAACTAAATTACTCGTAAAAACTTGGAACCAAGTTTTTTCTTTTTTGTATCAACATGTTACAATTTTATTTGGTGATTGCCTCTGTAAAGATTGCAAAGCAACTGTAGCGAGACTAGAGATCTGCTTATGCAGCAAAAATATTTTAGGAAAGGTGGTTTCCACCTGAACAGCTCTGTGTTATTGACATTCATAGAAAAAAATTCTACACATTTCCATTTGTATACCTAACGGAAATCAGTCTTTGAGCAATGAAAGTCAGTCATTTCGCATTTCAAAAGACTGGCAACTCCTCTGAATTTGCCAAAAAAAGGCAATGAGCATTTTACCCTCTACAATGGAAGACGATCCCTGGATTATACCTAATACATGTACAGAAATGTATAGAACATTACCATGCCACATATTCACATTCTGCAGGAGCCATATATTTAACAAATGATATATTGACCCAGTCAGAGGTGATCCACAATCTTTTTGTGAAGACAATTAAAGATGAAACCATCACCTGTTCCTTCAGCTGTTTTTTGTTAGCAGTGTCTAGTTCTGCCTACAGGACTGTCTCACTAGCACCTTTCTCCAGCTGCCTTGAAACGTTCCCACTAGCTTTACATATATGCACTAGAAACACATGAGGCTTTAGAATGGGCAGTTAGGTTTACTGGTTATTACCAGGATCTACTGAAACTGAATAAATACAGCCAAAAGAAAAAAAAAAAAAAAAAAA
>VYXH01005331.1:318590-364433 GCA_013397275.1 Burhinus bistriatus
TAAAAAAAAAAAGAAAAAAAAAAAAAAAAAAGAATGCTGGTTTAAATCTTCAATTGAATTAGACATAGACACATTTGAATTGCACATCTGAACAGCCCATTTATAGTCACTTCTCGTGAGCATTCAGTTTACAGGCACAGATGTTCAGGGAAAATACATTTTAATCTCAGGATGAGATCATTTAAATATAGCCTTCTGGGAACGCTCATTCCAGTCAGGGAACAAGAAAAACACCAATCAAATTGTATGACTAATCATTTTTAAGTTGTGAATAGATATATATTTGAATTTCAGATGCCAATCTGAAAAAAGTGCCTCAAAGCTTTAAGAAACATTCAGGAAAAGGGCTACGTGTTCATGGAAACTTTTTTAATGACAAAACAGATACCTATCTTCACATGAACGGCTCAAAACAGATGGAATGGACATTTTTATGGAACCTCTGGTGAGAACAGAATACTTCGATGTTTGATAATGTTTCTATAAAAAGCAGAGATTCAAAGATTAATGCATGAAAATTTACAAAGAAATTACTTAATTTGAATGAAGATTAAGAACTGGATCCACTGAAAATACATCTTCCACAAATGTTCTTCAGGCTGGAGTGATTCAGATGCTTTGACTTTCTAGTCTAATGAATATCACTGAAATCCAGTAGTTGACAACTAACCCTTTTCAACAAAGAATTTCCTACAGAATTATCCTTTTCAAGGTAGCTTCCCTGTTCTCTTGTTCTCAGCGGGCTGAGGTTACGGGAGTCTGCAGTTAAAATGTGCCGTTTCAGAACTGCTACCACTGCCTGTATTTCCACTGGGAGTCCAGTCAAACTACTCTGAGACCACTGTCTTCCCCACGTACTGTCAGACTTAAATCTGTAAGATACACTGGAGTCATTTTAGAGAAATGTCAAAAAGAGACAGAAGGCGTAAAGGTAGAAAAAGGACAGCAATATTCCTTTGCAGAAAACTATTTTCCATGGCAGATGACAAATATTTACTTAAAGTGTACAGAGGTTGAAAGTATTTTTAAAAGATCAGCATAAAAAGTAAAGCGTATTTTGAAAAAAAACCTATTACAATATAAACCAGGGAAAAAGAAACAAAAATATTTCTGTGTACATGGACGGTAATTTAGCTGCTTTCTTGAAACTTTACTCTGAATACAAAGCGACCTGAGCAATACTCAGTTCATTTGCCTTCTCTTTCATTTCTGTAAACAGGCACAACGTTAATACATGAGGGTATTGTTAAGCCTAAGGTTTGGACAGTGTTTTGTGATCTTCAAATTGTGAGCTCCAGAAATGGTAAAGCCACTGTTATTATTTTACCTTGACTTCACAAAAGATTAAAATGCACTACCGTGCAATGTAGATCATTATGCTAATTAGACAGAGGTTTGATTCTGATCAGAGCTAATTTCAAAGACAGACTTTCACACACTCTTCCAACATCTTCAGACAACTTCTTTCAGTGAATATGGTAATATTCCTAGGAATATACACATGGAAGATACTTCTTCTGTTGTTAACCAAGCGTACAGGAGAAAGTGCTCAAATATTGGGACACATTCAGCTTGTTCAAATCAGCGTAACTACTGGTACTATGCAAACTTTCATTCCAGATATTATATTGTGCTTGTAAAGTACTTTACCAACAAATGAGGTGGAGGAGTGCAAGGGTCATAGATACGTGGGACAAAGTCTAAATCAGTAGAGGTATCAAGCAGCAAGTTAATACAAGGTTATTTTCCAACCTCTTTTTGTTGGTTTGCAAAGCTCAAGGTTACTTGATCAATTGATCAGGTACTATATTCTTCCCCAAAGAACGAACAAGATGTCTCTACTGAAAAATCAATGAAGTGAAATAAGCATGTTACTAAGGGAAGCCAAGAACTTTAGTCTTAATTCCATAAGGAATAATTTAGGCTTATTTTTCTAAATGGTCCCAACCCTGAATTAACAAGACCAAAATACTTGGCAAAATAAGAAATATTTGTCTGTTACCTATGGCTCAATTTTGGCATTCACATCCCAGAGATACATATAGTAACTGAAGCTTCAGAAAAATCTGAGACATGTTTGAAAGTCCTATGTATGAATAAGAAAAAATATGCTGGATTTTGTGGCTTTAGTTCTTCCCAGAATGCCATTATTTAATTTCATGCAAAGGAGGCACAAAAACATTCTGTTCTTAATTAGTTCTTGATATAGCTTATCTGCTTTTATGAGGGTTTGTCAGCACAGCATGAATCAGAATCATAGGAGACCACTACTTAGCTTGAGTTTATGCATGATTTGTCTTTAAAAACAGATTGGTTTGAATTGTTGGATCGCAGAGTAATTGCAGACGCTATTGACTTTATCTATATAACAGGTCAAATGTGACTGGGATGCTCCCTTTTCAAGTGCAGTATTTATCATTGGGATGACAAAGCTCCACATGTATTTAAGACCATAAATGGCACACATTTGCAGGGATTTATGTTAGTAAGTTTGGAATTCATTTATCAGTTGAAAAACAGAAATGGCAATCCAATACAAATGAGGAAAAAATACCAAATGAGCTTCCACTGCTATATTATTTTGTGGATTACAGATATGGCTAGCAGTAATCTCAAACTCCCAAAGTGCTTCTTAAGGGCATGATTAACTCTCACAACACCCTTGTGGAAATGGTAAATATTATCAGAACATTTTACAGGTGAGGCTGCCGCTGTACCAGAAGGCAACCTGGCTTGCCTCAACTACTCCAACAGGCTGTTTGCCAACGCAAGAGGAGAATGTGTGGGTATCACTCAGGATGCATGCTCACTCAGGATGGCCCTACTTCTTTTATTAGTTTCTGCGCTGCCCACAGACCTTTGCATAGGATGCTCTGCTAAGGGGTATGCTCAGCACACAGATAGCTGAGGATCAAGAAGGGGCTAAGGAGTTTTACAAGATTATCTTTGCCTGCCTGAGGTGTGCTGTTATTCTTTGGCCACTAACCAGCATCTGGACTGGAAAGTTTCATGCTGTAAAGTACCTGCTGTTCGTCTGAGAAGGGAGAAGAAGGACGAGTCGCCTTCCTCGTGCTTAGAAAGCACAACCAGCCTGCACCTCAGCCATCTACTTCAGTGTTACATCATTAGCTTAGGTATTTTGCTGCTATTACACAGGCTAACTGGATGTGCCTAGGATCAGAAAAGATTTTACTTATTAATTGTATAGCTAATCTGAACTAAATGAAGGAAAAATAGTTTTCTATTTACATTTCCCCTGCAATATTTTGTAAACTGTAACCATACAAAGGTTTTTGGAATATTGCAGTAACGGGAAAGGCATTTCTCTTGTGAGGGTTATGGTTTCTTCACAGGGAATCCTAAAATGCTCTACATTCATGGGCATGATCCTGCAAGTGCTGGGCACAAAGAACTCCCTGCGGCTCCAGTGGCAGTTCTGCTTGAGAGGTTTTGAAGCTTTTAACAATCTTAGACTGTAATAGCCCCCTGAGGAGTTTGTGAACATGCCAGCCAACATGGAGCATAGCAAACCACTACTCTTACAAAATGTGTCACAGGATCTTCTCCCCATACAGAGTAGACAGATTATCTGAGAATGAGTCAAACTACACACATGCACAAGCATTGCCACACGGCTCAACCCCAGCAATTCCACCGCCATACAGCGTAAGCTCTGACACACAAGGACTTACATCATTATGTTCTGTGTCAGACACAATATGATGGTGACATGAAATCTGGGGTGCTGTTAAGTGCCATTGCTTTTAAAATAAGAAATTAAAGAGTAATCCTAACATTTACTTAGGGTGAAACTCTTCTAAGTCCAAAACTTCAGCATAAGTCTGAGGCACGCTTGCACAGCCATGAAGTGAGACCAGTTCCAAAATTCAGGGTGGGTATATGTGTGTTTCACAAAACACTATCTCAAGTTTCAATTTAGATACCTTATTTAAGACAACAAAGATTAAATTCCTTTCATTTAAGATCTACAATGCTCCATATAATTATTACTTTAGTTCTGCTCTGTGTTGTCAAGCACAGTATGAGTCTGCATGGAAAAAGACAGTGTCACATGGACAACAGGATGACGTTATGTAATTTTCATTTATTAATAATACATTAGAGGAAGACCCGGGGAACTATGGGTCGATCAGTCTCACCTTTGTGCCTGGCAAGGTCATGGAGCAGATCCTCCTGGAAACTATGCTAAGGCACATGGAAAATAAGGAGGTGATTTGTGACAGCCAACACAGCTTCACTAGGAGTAAATCGTGCCTCATAAATTTGGTGGCCTTCTACAATGGGGTTACAGCCTTGGTGGATAAGGGAAGAGCCTGGACAGGCTTGAGAGGTGGGCTCATGCGAACCTCATGAAGTTCGGCAAGGCCAAGTGCAAGGTCCTGCATGTGGGTCAGGGCAATCCCAAGCACAAATACAGGCTGGACAGAGAATGGATTGAGAGCAGCCCTGAGGAGAAGGACTTGGGGGTGTTGGTTGATGAGAAGCAAAACACGAGCTGGCAATGTGCGCTCACAGCCCAGAAAGCCAACTGCATCTTGGGCTGCATCCAAAGAAGCGTGGCCAGCAGGTCAAGGGAGGTGATTCTGCCCCTGTATTCCACTCTCATGAGACCCCACCTGGAGTACTGCGTCCAGCTCTGGGGGTCCCAACATAAGAAGGACATGGACCTGTTGGACCTGTTGGTCCAGAGGAGGGCCACGAAGATGATCAGACGATTAGAGCACCTCTGCTACGAAGACAGCCTGAGAGAGTTGGGGTTGTTCAGCCTGGAGAAGGGAAGGCTCTGGGGAGACCTTACAGCAGTATTTCCAATACCTAAAGGGGGTCTACAGAAAAGACAGGGAGGGACTCTTTAGTGTAGCGATAGGATGAGGGGTAATGGTTTTAAACTGAAAGAGGGTAGATTTAGATTAGATATAAGGAAAAAATTCTTCATTATGAGGGTGGTGAGTCACTGGCATAGGTTGCCCAGGGAAGTTGTGGATGCTGCAAGTGTTCAAGGCCAGGTTGGATGGGGCTTTGAGCAACCTGGTCTAGTGGGAGGTGTCCCTGCCCATGGCAGGGGGGTTGGAACTAGATGATCTTTAAGGTCCTTTCCAGCTCTAACCATTCTATGATTCTATTTGCCATGCAATTAAAGGCTGTATAAACATGGAAGTACAGGACAGATGAACTTAACTTGCATAAGGAACTTCCATTATGACATTTTCTAACTTATATTGCATGATTTGCTAAAACAAATAATTTCTTCAAATTTTATTTATGTGCATGTGAAATGTAATATAGCAAAAAAGTTTGAGATAGTTAAATATGCTGAGGATGAATAAATATATTGTCTTTTAATTATGTAAGTCTTTTTTAAATTTGCTATACTAGAAATTAAATTTGAGATACTAGAAAATTATTTTTGTTTTTATTACTAATTCTATTGCTAATATTACTATTTGCACTTTTGGATTTTTTCTTTCCTTCACCTACAAAACAATCAGATTCATAAAATGTTGACAAACAAGTGAAAAAACATCAAGCACAAACCTTCAAGAAGACTCCCCATCATCACCATTTTGCTTTGGAACTCTATAAAAGTTGGGGAGAAGAAGATGAAGAGAGTAACTTTCTCCTGAGTTGCTCAGTGTAGTTTTGCAACAAATGTAGCTGGTGCTGCATTTCAGCACCCAGTAGGTGTTACACCAATCACCATTTCCAGTTAGTGGAGAACATGGAATGTGGTACACCTGTCCTTTTCAGCAGGAGCCAATCCCAAACATTATGGACCCTCACAATGTTGTCCATAATCAGTTACGTGCTTGCTGATGATCACATTTTCAAAGAGAGCACACTGATAAATGATTTTTTTTTCCCATCAAGAGCAAGCATCTTTGGGCAAGAGCTTCTTACTAACAGGCATTTGGCAGGAAATCCACAAGGTCATCTGTAATAGAAAAATAATGGAGTAATTTGAAAGCTGAAGCCCAAACATTTGCTTGTAAAAGGTATGGCCAATTGTCAACTTTGTATGTTTGAGATAAGGTACCTATATTGATAGCTTAGATTCTTCAAATTGCACATGCGCACCTAAAACTGGAAAGGGTGGCATTTCCATTGGGAAGCTCACACAGAGAACTGGCTGCCCTTGCCTAGGCTGAGCCATTTTGCTTGTCAGGGTGATATTTTGATAACTACCTTCTACATTGAAGAAATCTGCCAGAATTTATGATCTACTCTTTAATTTCTGAAATTAATGCTCATTGCAATGGAATCATTGGCTAATGGTAGAGAAACAGCCTACACTGCTGTAACGTGTTGCTATGCTGGGATGCATAAAAGAATTACTGTTTTTCAAGGATATAGTGGCAGCAATTTTGAAAAATCACATCTATTTCAAACTGACACAGGTGTAGGGTTTTGAGTACTGTTCAGATTAACTATCTATTTAGTCCAACTTGTACCATCCTTCTAACTTCTTAACTACCAGAAAGCAACCATATGAATGAAGGCACAATTCTGTCTTTGCTGACTATTGTCTGAATGGCTTGTATTTGTTACCAATATACACTCTGGCTCGCAGCATTAGTATTTCGTCACATTTAGCTGCAAATAATTTTGAATGAGCATGGAGTTCTTAGCACTTTGCTCTAATTTGGTCCACACAACAATCAAAAATCCCTGCAAATTGCTGTACTTACATATATAGCTCATGTCACACCCTGCATGAAATACACATTTTTGTAGAACACAAAAAAGTGCCTAATAAAGCTAAAGCAAAACAGCTTTCTAATTACTTGAGCATACCTAATTGAAGAATTATCTATTTATTGAAAGAGTAACATTAAAAATAGTTCTTCGTTTCCCCTGGAAAGAGAAAGATAGCGACAACTGAAGTTACAATTTAGAAAGGATGATTTTTTAAAAAACAGAAGAGGAGGAAAAAGTTATGGGACAAGATGGATTTAACCACTGAGGCTTGATGTTACAATGCATAGATTCGTTTGTTCCATGATCAAGAAGGAATCTGGTTAGGTGTATTTCTGAAATAATTGGCTAAAAGAATGCATTCTGTGCAGCCAATGAGTTTTTCCATCAACTTACAGAGTCAGAATTTCACCAGTTGTCTCTACAATGGGTACGTAGCCTATGTAATGCCTGTCCTTTCTAGGCAAAAATATTTGAAGTATTTCATTCATGGTATGCCAGCTTGTCACATATCTGCCACAGATGTAGGAAGTACATGTATTATTTACATTTTTAGTATTTAAATTGTGCAAGTACTGTTACTGTCAAACTTTGGCTGCGGAATGAAATGTAGGAAGACAAATAACATACCTTCTATTTTCCCTGACAACAAACTGCAAGGAAATATACACCAAAAATAGACTACATTATTAAAATATTTGACACATGTTATTAAAATATTTGACTCAGTATTCAAATAGTTAATGATGACTGCTGACCCACACTAAACTTCCATGGGTTTTATCAGCTGGCCTTTCTAGTGGTATCATATAATCTTCCTCCAATATGGCAATAAGAATACAGTAATTCCATATCATGAGAGCTTTTTCTGCATGTATTTCTGCTATAGCCCAAAGACTGGCCTTTCACGGTTGTTATTCTTTAACTCAGTGAAAATTCTCACCAGTTTAGTAACATACATACACAGAAAATTTACTTATAAACACCTATATGAGGAGAGGAAAACTAACCATTGGCCAAATGAAAGCTGTGTTATGCCAAGCATACTATAACGGACCCCCATGTTCTATGCAATAGGGTGCTCCTTACAGTCAGAATCAAAATACTTTTGCATAGACACCTCTTTGTGGTGAACTGGTGATAACAGTATTTTCCTATTCTGTAATGATCAAGGCTCTTGTTAAAGGTTAAGGTCTGCAACCTGCCAAAATTATTCTGAGGAATACAGGAAAATTCTGATGATGTCCTTCTTGAGGAAGAACAGAAAATGACACAATAACTCAAGTGAATGCATATACGCTATTTTATGTATTTCTATCTGTATATAATATGTAGATGTTATCGATGTACGTGAGTCTGTAGTGTACACACAACTCCTCCTTTCATCCACAGAAGTTCCATCTGTCACTCCTTGTATATGGTTGTCTACAACTCTTCCACGGTGTTTTAAAATGGTTTGTTCACAGGACTGATAGTTAGACCATCTGGCTACAGCTTCTTCTTCAATTCTTTTCTCTGTGTTCCAGGTTTCTTCTAAAATTAGACTCCTTTTTGGCTGCTTCATCTACTTTGATTACAAATCAGTGTTTAGTGCTACAGTCATGATTCTGCTGTTAGCTATGGCCTGAGAACATTAATAAGAGGAAAGGTGATAGAAACACCCTGTAGATCAGGTTCCCCATTGGAAGCCTCCTGAGGAAAGTTATTCTTTTCTCATGCACCACACAGCCTAACCCTTTGCTGCTTTCCATAGCCTGTACCCGGTATTTCTGTGCTCTAGTTGCTGACATTCAATTTAGACATCAAACATATTGTATTATCTTCTTTTGCAAGCTGAAGACCATCACATGAAAGGTCCAGATTCAGCTGTCATTTGGTAAGACATGATTATACAGGACTTTAGCTAAGAGTTTTGTGAAAGACTATTTCTGATCAAATATACAAGGGGTACAAAGGTAAGCAGTTGCATGTGAAAAAGTTAAATGAGGAAATCCAGAATTTAATTTTTGCAATGTCATATGGCCTAATCTTCTGATGCTACTTAAGTCAAAACTGAAAACCAGATTGAAAACCAGACAGTAGTACATATTACCAAGTTAGTTAAGAGAAGAACTTTAAAGAATACATTTATTTTAGAGTAAGAGGGTTTTGTTGCTGGGAACCATCCCTTATTATTGCTAAAATGTCCTTTGTTGTACACAAATAAACTCCATCTAAACATATCATTAATATTTACACAATTTAGGTCTTCTACATTTTTCTTTCAACATACTGTAAGTTTCCATCTAGAATACAGCAAGAAGAAAAATGAAAGCTTTGTGCAGTATAACAAACATTTCCATAGAAGTCTATATAGTATTTCTGCTTTACATCATGTTTCATTTATCATCCTGAATTAGGCTTTTGAAAGAGAGGGAAATGCAGCTTTGCAGTTCAGTACCTTTTCTAGTCTTTTCTTGCAATAACAAAATTGCTTAATGTCATTTCAAGTTCATCCTGTTCCATACACACATGTACGCAGAGCTATGGGTAATTCACTTATACAGTTCAACATCTCCTTTGTCACAGATGGTAAATGTGCAGATTTTTCCCTCAAGGAAAGAAACTCTTTTATAAAATAATTGTATATTCTGCTCATTTTTTTTCCTTCACTGATGCTCTTGTATTGTTATTATACCCTGTCAGGCTGGTAATTAGCATTCAGGCTCCGTCTGGCACAAACACAGCTCTCAGTCCTCCTTAAGAATCCCTTAGGACACAGACGATAAGTAAAATAATGTGAGCCACTAAAGGTGGAAAAGTACTAAAAAAATTAAAAAAGAAAGAAAAAAAAAAGAATGAACGAATAAAAAACATGAGACAGTGAATAACCACAGACTGCTTTTGTCATGCAGTCAATGCATGGCTCTTGTTCAGTGAACTGCATGGAGCTAATCCTACTGTGTGGAATAAGCTTTCAGAATGCTACAGCTGTCTTCCTGCGGTTCTCCTTTGCTCTTCCTACACAAAGATCTATATCCTCTCCCCAGTCTCACCTTTCTCCCAAACTTCTAAGGTACCCAGTGTACCTGGGTTTCCCCTCTTTTACTCACAGTGATTACTCTTCCTCCTTTTTCAAGTCTTTCTAGTGAATAAACATTTCTTCTTTCAGATCAAGCATTATTTCTTGAACACTCTGTCACATGCGATACTTAAGGTATCATATTGTTCTGAACTATTCTAACTAGATGATATCACTCTTGGTAAGAAGATAACGTTACCTTAGAGCTATGTGCACGTACCAGAATTCTGCCACACTCAGTGACGATGCTGTCACTGGAAATAAGAAGAAACAGATTTTTTCTTGCAGTTCATACAAGATTCTCATTTTCAGTATTTCTCTTATAAATGATCGGTGTGACCACAGATCAGGTATAGTCCAGGAATTATGTAAGACTAGTACCATCACATAGTTAATTTTTTGCTGAAACTGTACCCTCACACACAGCTGTGCTCTCATGTAAGTCAGGCAGAATGTGCTGAAGACAGACTGGCGTAGCACTCACATTGTGTCACCAAGCCATCTTCTCTGAGAGACAGTAGTAACTCTTACTGAAACTGGTGGTTTGATATCATCCTGTCATCCTAAAGCTAATATGGAAATAACAACAAAAAGAGGCTTGCACCTTGATACCAAATTAGTACGAAAGATCGCTAGGCCAAAGACCTCAGAAGTACAATGGCTCTCAGCAGTCATGGCAGAGAGTCAACGATATCATAAAGGTCTGTGCTTTGACATAAACCCTGAATACTAGAATCCTGAATTCTGTGATGTCAAAAAACCATGTATCTTAAGACCAGGCACAGGAAACTTCTGCTTTGATATCAGACCAGCAATTTAATGATTCTGAACATTCCGATCTGTCTATTGGCATAAGACTAGCAAGTGAGAGATGTTCAGCCAGTAGCATCACGGTACATTACAGCCTAGACATGAAGTCAGTGACTACAGAAGGCTGTCAGAACATGCAGAAAGGCAGGTAAGGTTGGAGTGCTGTACCACGGAGCTCATGGCCGCACTGCTTCAACTCCACCCACTGTGCTAAAGCTGAGGAGCTACAGAGCACACAGAAAGTTCAGTATCAAACACAGTATGAGGGTCTCAGATATGATATCTTCATATAAAAGCTACCGAGTTGTTAACAGAGATGTGTACCTTAAAATAAGAACACCACACTTGGGCCAATATTAATGCTCTGGCCTGGCACTATATGCCTTGACATCAATCTTAGATCCCAGAAAAACTCACTCATTTGACAGAAAGTGTGTAAGAGAGAGATCTGTTCATACCATTCACACAAAGGTGTTGAGTATTGGAGTTCCTGGAGATCTGTATTTGTACACTAGGTCTCCACAGCCAAGATAACACTGCAAGGGTGAGCGTAGCATGATTCATGCTTTATTTCCCTGCACAGACGCACTGTCCAAGGCCTCCAGCCAGATATTTGTCCACAGGTGGGAGAAAATCTGTTGATATAAACCATTACTAATAAAATGTAATTTATAATTCTAAAATGCACTCTTAGAACAATTCAAGTATTTAAGAAATTTCAGATGAGAAGAGATATCTCAGACTGAATTCCTACGAAGGTGAGGTAAGTGCTGGGATGACTACACCAGGCAATTCTGAGCACATCCAGCGTACGCTGCGTTGTTTTCAGAAGCTGAACAGATTTTAAATAACCTGGGTTCTTATGTGTTTAATGGAGTCCTGCGTATTTTCTCTTATTAACTGACTGGGATGCTGTGTGAAACACTACATCTGCAACATTCAAATATCTAACACAACCAGCATCTCACACAAGCAGCATCATACTGAGAAAACAAACAATAGTCAGCTAAAAATGCTGCCTTAGTCCTGTATAAAAAAAGTGGAAGAATAATGTTCAAACCCTTTCTATTTCTGCATGTCACAGACCTAGAAGCTTTTAGGATTATTTTGATAATTCAGAGTGCTTTCTGCTCTCATACTAATAACTTCATCTTTTACTAGGTAAACCAAGGAGGAGGATTAGGGCTTCTGTTAGTCTGGGATTTATAGCTACAATGGATTTAAACACATGGAAACCATCTGCCACAGCACCCAAGAAGGAACTATTACCTACCCAAATCAGGAAAAAAACATTAGTGATGGATTTTCTCCTTTTTGCAACAGGAGCAAAGCTGCACCTCCTCCTGACCTCTAAGTTCAACCTCTATACAACGTTTATTTATTACTAAGTTAATAAGATGACCTTCAGAACACATTTATGGAGTATCTCCTTACACGTTCATACTTTTCATGTAGCAGAATTCCCTTTTCCTGGGATCTCACAAGTCCAGAGATCTGAAAGGGGGACCTGCTGGAAGGACTGAGAGGGACGAATGTTCAGACTTGACATTGCTACTCAGCCTGGAGGCCATATGGCTCTCAGTTGCCTCTGAGTAATTTTAGGTGCCAATATATCAGAATGTCAAGTGATATCTCAATGACATTTCATCTCAGTGCTTTCCCTCACAGTTCACATCATGGACAGGAACCATTTTTCACAGAAGGTGTATACTGTACAAATAGTAAGATGTACACGCATCTGAGTATGGAGATGTTAAGTTGTGCCAGGGAACTGGCTTGACAGTACAGCAGAAATCTTTTCTGTAAATAACACTGGCTTTCTAGCATCCTCCTAACAACTTTGGGGCTAATACTAAACAGCCTCTGGAGAAGCAAGTGGAGTAAACTACAATGACGATGCTGTCCACTCCAAAGGCACATTTAATGGAGCAAAACTCCTGGGCTGTCCTCTCTTCTAGCTCGTGTGTGGATTTCTTGAAGGAGTGGATGGTTAGGCTTTGAACTAGCAGTAGTCTCAGTGTACCAAAATGCCTAGTTCTTCACTATTTTAAATCTCTCTTTCTGAACTTCTTCGAGAAACATTTTAAATTATATATTTAACATCCACTTATCTTTCCATCTTTAAAGTTCTGCAAGATGAATGGATAGAAATTTCCTACTTCTAAAAGTAAGAATCCGTATCACACATTCCCCATATCTGATCATGCTTCTTTTGTCATGCATTTGAAAAAGCAGACCTAGAAAATATCCCATTTCTCTGGACAGTGCACTGACCTGTATAAAGCAACCTACCAGAGAGCACTCTTTCCTGAAACACCAGTTTTTCTGATGCCTTCAAGGCAAAAGATGTAGGCATCCCAGTTCTCCAAGTAGCAAGAGAAAATTATCTTCATAGATTTACTGAGGGAATAAATACAACTTTACCAACCGATCACTTCCATTCATTCTAACAGCAACATGTTGCTCCTCTGGCAATTAATAAAACAAACATGCCCCATACCAGGGCAAAATGCTGACCATACTAGAATAAGTGAGCCAATACATTGTCCAAGCATGTAAATACATTAAGTGACAGCATAATTAATCCTCAGTACATAATCAATGAGGAACAGTAAGGTCTTGTGAAAAATTGAAGACACCAGAATGAGACTGAATTTTCTCTGAGCTAAAATGTGGAGTCACCAGTCAATGAATCCTCCCTCAAGAGACTGTAACAAATACAAAGAACCAGCTCAAGGACAGCCACAGTTGTAAATTGAGAGCTATAAAAAAATAATAATATAACGATTGTGCCAGCATGTTTATAATTTATAGGTTGGATTTACAGGTGAGAAATAGAGGTTAGCAGTCTGTTATAATCTGAACTTGAGTCAGTAAAGCACTGCAGAACCACTAAATCACCACTTCTCTCATTGCATGTAGTTTAAAAACATATAATAAAACCATCAGACAAAGCCACTTTCTTTTAGGGTTTGAAGCTGAAACTGTGGATACCAATCTGTTCAAAGTTAGAGCGCTACTAGGGAGTCCAGCAAAGGGAAGCTCTTAATTTTTGTTATAGTCTTTTTAGTTTGCATTGGGCACTTGGCATGAAAGTACAAAAACTACAGGGGTCTTTTTGTCATAATTGAGGCAGGCAAGAAAATAAGAGTTCCATTTCACATTAAATTTTGGCATTCTCAAATTTAATTCCAATTTGATAATCTAATTCAAGCTACCGAAAAAAGTTTGAGCATGCACTTAAATAGACTGAAACTGGAGTCTTTAATCCTATGCAGTGCTGAGTAACTCTGAGTTTCAAATTCCCTTCTCCCAGTGGGTGTGGAGGTCAGCGCTTACCACAGAGCAAATTTGAGTCTAGCAGGACTCTGTTCTTTGTAAATAGGAGAGGCTGCCTCATCGTGCTCTGCTGTGACTGAGCAGCTGTTCGAAGGTTTTGGGCTGTTGCTTGGAAGTGACTCCCCCTTAGAGAAAAGTAAATTAAATGGAGCAACTCTGCATGCATTTGCTAATAATTGGACAGAGAGCGGCGTACCACTTTTACTTTTTTTTCAGTCATTCATCTTTCAAGGTCTCCTGTGCTTCCCATGAACAGAGCAGTCATTATTGCCAATGTTACATCCTTTACAATGTATAGGAAGGTACGGGAGCACAGTATGTAAAGATGGACCTACATCCATTCGGACTTTCCTTTAACGATAAAGTATAGCTACAAATACTTAAAAAAACTCCCAAGCAACCTTCAAGATACTGCCTGTTTATCTGGCACAATCACCATTTGAGCTGCAACTCATGTGTTACAACCGATACACCATTCCTCAGCCATCATGATCTGAATTCAACCTGAACTTTGAAATACCAATTGGCATTCAGTATTCTTCACCCTTGAAAGACATGAAAAATTTTCCTGATCGAATTACTTTTCTGCATGTGATATCTTTCATTTAAATTCCAACGATTTTCTACATGCATTTTTCATTGTTAAATACTCCCATGGAGGATAGTTGCAGCATTAATGGTTAACTAAAAATTACTACTAGAAAAAAATTTCTGGAAACTAAAGTGTATCAGCAGCACAGTGAAACCAGTAGCTAGTAAGAGTGCAGCCAACCTTTTACACTGAATGAGTCCAGTGGCATGGTTTTCTTTCTGCATTTAGAGCCCTTTCTTTGAAACAAGCCTAACAAACACACTGACAGTTGTGTCAGACAGAAAACCTACCAGGCAAGCTCACAAGCTGTATCTTTGTGGGGGCTTGACAGCACTTTGACTTTCTGTGGTAGTAACTGAGTAAGTAAACAAAATCGCAATCGTAGTCCTCTGTTCTCACATTGTTCGGTAAAAATGTTTCTCTTAGACTAAGCTACCCACCAGTCAGTGAAACCTCGAGAGAGTGTTAAACACTTATTCTGATCCATCACAGGTTCCTGGATATTGTGAGAGAGAGAAAATGGGTAGATTGAGGCAGTGATGTACCTGCAGACAAGGCTCAACACTGATTTACCCAGCCATCTTTAAAGAAACATCATTTTCCGCAGGCACTTGTCCCTAGTACTAAAGGGCTTTTAGCATCTTGGATTACTTGGTATTGGAAGAAATGTGTAATTGTTTGATGAATAACTTCAGACCTTCTCAAGGCAAAGGTTAACCCTCCATAGCTTCAGCCTAGCAAATTGAAGGTTGAAAATGAGAGCTATAGGAAAGTTCACATCTGCTGAATAGATAAAATGCTTCCTTTATTCCAGAGCAAATAAATTTAAAACAAACAAAAAACCAAAACCAAAAACCAAACCACAGACTCCTCATTCTGAGGTAATTTTTTAGAGTTAGGATTCACCGTTATCAGCAATCCAGCATCTTAGAAGAGCCCTCACCCACTGCAGGACAGAAATGGTGAGCCAGGAAGAAAGTCTCCCAGTCCACTTAGGCTCTGGGCTCATCTCACTTGCAGCATGCTGTAGTCTAATGAAACTGCTCTGCTGGAAAGGGTGTGATGCACTTAAAATCTACTTCTGCGGTTTACATTTAGCTGTAAACTGGGTTTAAGATAGCTAACCTAGGATGAGAGTAGCACAGAGGTCAGCATACGCTGAAAAGCCCACACTGGAAGCACCAACTCTTTTGAGATTCCTGCCAGCAAGACAGCATAAAGCTTCTGCAACTGCAGCTGCACAAGTGCAAAAAGCCTTATAAGTCTTTCAGGAAGGAAAGTAGAAGTTGAGTGCAAATCTGTAAGAGAGACACTTTTTGAGCAGCCTGCTTTTATCTCAAGGGAATTTAGCACTTCTGTAGTCCACAGCTAGTGTAGGGTCATCTCAGGCAGAAAGGTCCAAGCCCTCTCAACTCTCCCCGTCAGAAGCAATGCTTCCAGCTTTCTTAGGAAACCAAAACACAGTGAGTGTGGAACGTAAGGCTAAGTGTCACATGAACTCCATGATACATGTCAGGTAACAAATTACCTGGTACATTATCCACAGGCTTCCACATCTGACTCGATTCACTGTACACCAATTGGTGCAGGCAAATCTGGGTCTGACCGAAGCATGGAAAAAAGCATAAGCACGTGCACAATTTTCAGTATATTTTATGCTATGATGGACATACTATTTAGGAGAAAAACTGCGTGCAATATATGGTGTTGTGGGTTTTTTTGCTTTAGTTTGTGAAAAAATGGATGTGAAGTACTTATTTCACTTGACATATTATTAAGCATACATAAATACTTTATTTCCAAACTGTCTTTATTTATTTAGCTATTTCAAACTTTGTTTTTGAAACCATCACTGCTTCTTTACGCGTTCTCAGCTTGGGTAAATGCAAATGTGGAATATCTTTAAGATGCAGTTGTTTGAAAATGTTGCCTACAAAGGAACTAGATTTAAGGAAAAATTATGTGTGTCTCAGAAGTGGGAATGAGGTGATGCTACACAGAGTTGCTCCACGACAACCTTGAAACCTTTCAGAATTCAAATTCAAGACCCACAGATGCCTCTCATCGGGAGCCCAGCTTCTCAGGAGGCTTCAGGCTTCTAATAGGAAACTCTTTGCCTGTATGCCAGAGCCAAAGCCACAGCTGTGGCTCGGCAGTGTAAACCCACAGACTTGGGTCAAGTTCAGGATAATTTACATCACTTAAGAGATCTGGTTTATCTTCAGTAAATGGTTTTGTTTTCTCCAGGAGAAAAATAGAAAATATTTGACCTGTATGTATATTTGTATAAGACTTTCCATTTGTCAATATTTGTATCTTTTGTCTAAAGAAGGGAAGTGCCAAGTACCTTCTGCAGAAAAACTTCCACCAGGTCAGCCCTGGCAAACTAATCATGGAAAGTTATAATGTGGGACATACAGGAAACACACTCTCAAGCTTGTCTGACTTCAGTTCAATAATCTCCTTAGTGAATTTACTACATTTGTGTGGGGTTTTTTTTCCCAATCTCATTATAGGTTCGTGAAAACAAGAAATTGCCTTCATTCTAAGAGATCGATGTGCTTGCATATAGCATGATGCTTCTCTGGGGTTGCAGTTGTAGGAATAAGCATGAGATGAGAAAGAATTTTCTTTTGCCAACAGATTTGCACAGAACACACGGCCTTCAAACAGAAGAGTCATGATGTGCACAGACCTTAGGCACTTGGTGTTAGCTAGCTAGGATCAAGACATAACTGCTGTTCCAACGCGTGGGACATACAGATATACAGCAAGTCCCAGACAGAGCAGTGCCATTACAGATTGCCTCTAAAGAATGACAGAGGCTTCAGGATTGTAATGGGACTGTTCCACATAGCATCACGTTATCCCTGTACTTGTCCATAGCTCTTTTGTGACAAATTAGTGTTGACACTGTCAGGATTAATTTGCCCTATTCCCTCTCTGCTACTTAAGAGTCCCTCAATGAGAAATTTTTTTGGAAATTCCAGCAGACGTATTGCTTACACTGAAACCACGCTGACCCAGGAGCTCAGAGCCAGAAAAGACATGTGAGCAAATACGAAGGTATACAGATAACAGACATGGAAATACTGAGAAAAAAGGATAGGAGTGTGCCACTGCAATCAACTACACAGCTATCCCAGGTTTCTTCTAAAGGTCAGGAGGGGCAAAGGGCCTTCTTTTATATATACATACTTTTTTTTTTTAATACACAAATTTGTTTTTTAACAAAATAACAAAAAAGCCTTGTTCTTAGTCCATCTAAAATCAGTTTTGGGGGCAAATTTTCAGCAAATGGTTACAGATTTTCAAATATTTTATTAAAAATGAAAGATCGATAAAGGGATCCATGTAGCATCCATAATAATTTCATCATATTCATTGAAAATCTTCATTTTTTTAGTATATCTGAAACTACTCAACAAATCCAACTTGCATTTACTAATAATTTAGTCCCGAATGCATTTTTAAGAAAATAATCAAGCCAGCCCCCTTTCTATCTAAAGTTGAGAATAAATCTCTTACCTCCTTTCCGGGAATGACTAATATTTCTTTCCATTAACAATTTTTACTTTCCATACAGATCTGAAATCCTTCTGTCACACACTACTGCCCTGACAAATGGGCTTGGGTCAAAAAAGCTATTTAAAAATAAATTTCCTGTTAAAAATATTTTCCATAAATTGTGTGTTTCTCAGCCAATTTTACTTTAGTAGGAAAATTTCCATTTTTGATTCAAAAAAAATCTGGAAGATTACTTTAATGCAGAACACTACTTTAGATTTTTGATCACTGCCTGTATGTCTATATCACTGTCCATGCTCTTGTATCTAGCACGTGCTCTTCTTATCTGAGAATATATCATCTCGCTTTTTTCACCAAGTCTTATCTATAAAGCCTAAACACAGAAGAATAAAATTCAGAACAACGCCAAATAAGCGATCTGCAAGACACCTGCTGCATTTTCTCTCACTGGTGCAAACAATTCATGGCTTACTCTTCTGTGCATTCAGCAGGAGAAAAGGAGCTCCTTGTACCATCTGTCCTTCCTGCAACTTGCTATAAGCTGGTCCAGAGTTTGCAATGAAAACACTAACGATGAATTCCTCAATATGCAGCGCTTGAGGCTGTGCCTTTCAAAGCTGCCTGCCAGGCTCGGCCACCTATGTTCTCCAAATAGGTTTGAAATTTCACTCTTACCTCTTGCAGTAACACGTTGCTTTGTGATTCCCAAAAGCCTGCCCACTCTCAAAATACAGGCTACCTTCACTCTTGGCCGCTTGTGAACATTGCAGTCCTTGAAGGCCACATTACACACAATTGACTAGCTATGGTTTCCCTTGCTTCAGAGAAGGGGCTCCATGCATATCAAAGAGCATAATTTGGCTTTGTGGACTGAGAAGCTCTTAATAATTAAACTGACGCACAGACACAGGTCTGAATACTCAGTACGATACAGTGGAAGCAGAGGGAGAACATCAATGGCTTTATACCTACATATCTACTCACTTCACAGTATGCTTTCTGCATAGACACAGGTTTTTTGCAACTGAAAAGGAAGAAATGTCAATTAAATAAACTTTTGATTCCACTTTTGTTGGTTGCACACTTGTGAGAATAAGAAACAAACAGAACGGATGGTGTGGTAACTTCTAAAACAGACAACATCGTTACTTCTGATCGGGAACAGTTAATTGGTACCACAGAATGTGTCTGAAATATTGATTTAGTTTGTGAGGATAGGGAAGCAAGTCCCAACATACTTTCATCTGTTCTTAAATATAAATGAAAAAACAATACATTTACTATAAGGTCACAGTGGGAACAAAGAGGATCAGCTGAAGCATACACAGCTTGTGATTTATATTCAGAACCCACAGGCAGCAAGAAAAGACAGACTGATAGCATCATCTTACAATCAGCTTTTGGATCATGTTGGGCATCTGAGAATGCCAGTAGAGACCATGGCTGTTTCTTTCTCTGCATTCTGCAAACGAGTCTTTTACAACAATCAAACATTTGCCTTTTCTATCCTTCAGTGCATGCAGCCACATATAATACTATTTTGTGTAGTCATTAAAAGTCTGCAGGCACATAATTATCACATTCTTGGGTGTCTTTCAAATATCAGTAAAAAACCCCTAAAGCCTGTAAGAAAAGAAGATGTACATGGTCATCGAAGTTCTCCAGGAATCCGGCACAGACCTGTAAACACTTTTAAGCACATGGAGAGGTAATTGAGAGTTTAACTGTTTGTTCAGGACTTGGGGAGGGTGAAGGGTGCAAAATTGCAACAACCACTGACAAGATTGAAGAATATTTTCATATAGTGCAGCAATCAAGTTAATTTGAAAGATAACTGGGAGCTCTATGGATACCCAGAAGGCTTAGCCAACAAGATTTCAGCAAGGTTGTTAGTTGCCTCTCCATCTGCTTCACAAAGAACTCTTGGCAAGCTTAACTCTATTTCCAGTT
Source organism: Burhinus bistriatus (assembly GCA_013397275.1). Classification (NCBI taxonomy): domain Eukaryota; kingdom Metazoa; phylum Chordata; class Aves; order Charadriiformes; family Burhinidae; genus Burhinus; species Burhinus bistriatus. Next base: position 338,585 of record VYXH01005331.1, read on the forward strand.
GCTAGAGAGACACTTTCAGTCTCAGGATGAAAATAACACTGGTCTTTCCTTTCAATAGGTAGCATTCTAACTTAATTCTTAAATAATTTTCACTGTTGTGGTTGTGGTTGGGAGCCGAATTCACAAGTTTGCTCACAAAAACAAACAGCAGTTTAAAAGACAAATAATGAAATTAAAAATAGAAAAATGTTCAAAACTAACTGCAAAACGTGGTTGATTGGGGTTTTTTCATTTAAGCAGCCAAATGCAAACAATTCACAACAAATACTACATCTGACATATTTTCTTTTTGCTTATAGAATATCCTTGAGTAGTTTCTTACAACCTCAGATACATTCCCTTTTTAAGCAGAGAGTTTCCCTAAAAATTAAGCCACATTCTGAACCTTCTTGGCATGTTCAATACTCCAGAGCTAGCGAGCTGCGTAGTAGAGTAGAAATGAAGGAGAGCAATTCTGGCATGCGCATCTTCAAGTCTAAATGTAATAATAAGCTTCTGTGAGTGTACCCTCATAAAACTTTGAGGGTATTCCTTTCCCTGCTCTCCCCTGAGGAACTGACTAGCAGAACAGAACCATGTGAATGATCATGAAAAGGAGGAGCATGAGAAAAGCAAATTAACTCGATGTAGTCCTTTGAACTAAAAAGAAACGCATTTGGCAAAGTCTGGATTTAGGGTATGACACTGCAGATTTACAGAACGGTAAAGAGCAGAAATTCAGCTATTTTCAAATGTGCTGAGTAGTGTATCTACATGGTCATCATCCAACAAGCTGAAGTAAAGATAATCTTGCTTGCTCAGCCATTGTTCAGATTTGCAATTGATAGGAGTGGAGTTAAAGTGCCAGAAAGCCTAACACTGTGTCCCCTTATTAGTGGCCCATCTTTCTCTTATATGCATTAGGCTGAGAATTCTTCGGTCAGCAACGCTGACCCTCACAGCTCCCTGCTCCTTAGTCTGACGGCCTTAGCTGCACAGCCTAACCCCACTGCAGAAATTAAGGAGTCAGAAAGGAAAAAACAGTGCATCATTTAGGATGGTAACAGACAAACAAAACACAACCTGCTTTCTGAGAAATAGCATGCTGGTCCCAAGTGTCTCAGATGCTGGCTTTACCTGCTGTTTGTTCTTCTACCAGGCATGACTCGGTGTGTTCCAGAATTAGGAGTGCACCTACTCCTTTTTTTTGGCCCCTCTGCATATACGTTACAATATAGTCTTTCAGTGCAGATTCACTTCAAAGAAAATATCAATCACATCATATATCTATACAGCAGCCTCTAAAGAGCTCTACAGACTACAGCACATCTTGCTTTCCTAGGATGTGAAAACCTTCGTTAAACAAACAGAAACCAAACTTAATTCAGTGACACATAAATTTGCCTCAGGTCCACCATATGTGCAATGGCAGTCTTAGATAACAGAAGCACAGGCCACTAGTAATTAAAATCATATTGATTTTACTCTGTATCACAGTGGTGATATAAGTAATGTTAGCACTCTTATAATGCAATAGAAAATGCTAAGTGGCTGTGTGAATCAGATACTTTCATTTTCTGTAAGATACCATCAGAAATTCCAACAAAAAGATTTCAAATCAGTCTGGTGAAATAGATGGGGGGTTTTGGAGACTTTCACTGATATATTTTAAAAGAATTTAACCCAATAAATACACAGAAATAATTCTCTCCTGAGCCACTGAAAAAAGCTGGGACGTCTCAGTGCACTCAGGATAGGAATATGCACAAAGAACACTCATCCTGCTTGCAAGTTGTGATTCAAGGGAAAAAAATATGCATGGTAATTCCTCCCTCCCTCATCGTTCATAAAGAGCAGATGGTTGTTTCTGTCCTTTGTACAATGCCTGCACTGTCCTCTGCACTTAGCTGGCCAGTCAAAACTGTCCAGAAAGCCCATCACCAACTCTACAAAATTCCCCAGGATATTGCTGGAGGAAAGAACTATATCTGGTGGCTTTTTAGTTGCTGCAGCATTCTTCAGGTCTGCCAGAGGCACGATGAATTTGCAAGTCAACTTGTTTTAAGATGGATTATCCTTTTCAGAAAATGTCTGCGGGGATGGTTTGGGAAAAAAATCCTTTAAAAATCTTGTTCCTGCTTTGCTTTTCACACTAAACATGAGAAGAAATATTCAGAGAGGATTCCTGCATTCACAGGTAATGGGGGGAAGGGATGATTTAAGTTCATGTCACATCTATAAGAAGGGTTAAATAGTCTTTTAATTTGTTTTGTTGCTCCATATATACATATATTTACACACATATATACACACATTCCAAAGACTATGGAGATAAATCTATAATACTTACTGTCCACCTTTAGAATGATAACATGAGAAGAATTTTTCAAAGTTCCACATCACTGCAAGCCCCACATATTTCATAAAGATAATTAACCACTGAAGAAAGCTCCCAGCAATTTAACAGATACAAGCGAAAATTTAATGCCTTGGAGGCATATCAAATATTGGAGGATATCTTAACTACTGAATTATCCACTAACCTTCTCTTCCAGCTCTGCCTTGGGGATACTACAAAAGATGTTTCAAGAATAAGATGGAAGGACCTGAAGGAAAAGCCATGTTAAAAACTTTTAAGGAGTGGTCTAGATCTTGACCTTATCTAAATTAGCTTGGACTTGCATAAGATGGGAAAAGGTTGATATGGAGGGGGTGGGGATGGGGAGGATGATAATGATCAAGTGTCTTGACTTGCAGCCAGGCAATAAATCACTTTTATTGGACATGCCATGAATGGCAACAGAGAGGCTTAGCACTGAGATTGAGTCACTGCAGACATTGTGTCTTCTGAGTCATCTGGGGTAACAAAAAAAAAATCTTCTATAGGCACTGTCCTCCTAATTTGCAGAAATGTAAATGAGCATCTTTCTCAGCTTTCAATTACAAAAGAAAATACAAGCCCCAAACCTTCTGTATAGTCATACAATCAGTAAATTGTCTCTCCAGTTGAAAATCTTTCACTCGCTATTTCCTTAAGATAACATGCTACGCTGCCCAGGGCTGACCTTTAGGATTTAGAAAAAAAACTTCTATCGACATCTATTGATTCTCCCTGCAAACCCAAATTAGTTCACAGCCTGTCTGAAGGAGAGGAGTTAGATCTAGCGCAGGGCTGCTCCAGCTCTCCTGTGTTTACCGGGGAGGTGTCCCACCCCTCACAGAGGGCAGGGGCAGCCTGTGCCCTGCCCTGGCAAAGCGGCTGACTTGGGCACTGAGGTATCCTGCAGATGGGGATGGGGTGCTAATGGCAGAAGGGAGATAGATAGTAAATGTGGGCATCCCGTTGCAGTAGTACTGCAGGGTGCATCATAGGGACCTGCAGGGTGAGTCTGAGGACATTTCTTGCTGTCAGCCATACCCAGATCCATCATCCCTGGGGATCTTTGTTCTTAAGGTCCTTTTTCCTGTTCTTTTCTTAACAAAGGAAAAACCTGACTTAAAAAGAAAAAGGAAAGAGCAATCTATTTTAGTGACCTTGTTCACACAAGCCAATACTTTTAAACACAGATTTTAAGTCTAATCATAAAGTTTCCAGAAGTAATCTCCTGCTGCTGCCCTCTCCAGTTTTTCCTACTCTCTTGCTGCCACAGCAGAGGAGCCAGCAGCCTGAATAAGATCCCTGTACCGCTGCCAACTTTAAAAAGCACTAAACAAAAAATGTATTTCAAATAATGCCCAACTCCATGCACGCAGCTTCAGCAGAGCTGTGTATGCATCCTGAAGGCTCTTAAAATTTGTATTATATGCTTTACAAATGTTAACTGCTTAGTTGTTACACTTCATGGGAGGTAAAGGCCCAAAGGATTCATAGATGAATTCACTTGATATTTTAGTTTTTTGAGCAGGATGGAGAAGATAAAGGCTTACAGCTTTCAAAAATGAGAACAAAAGACCTATGGTACTCAGCCTACTAAATTAACTACAAGGGTTACCACATGGGTGTGTAATATATTTGTGAGCTGCTAACGAAAAGATGGGTTATGACCTCTAAGATGGGAGTATTTAGAAATACACGTCTCCTTCTTGGAGGTTTCTGATAGTGCAAGCAGTGTTTGCTTAAGCATATATACTAAAAGGAAGTTTTCTGCACCTTCTTTTTTCATTGGTCATAATGTTTTCTTTTTCAGGCTTGCAAATCCAGTTGTACTTACAAAAAATTCTCAATGCGTCTCAGAGTCGTGTAACAGTCTAAAGAGAAGAGAGCCTTACAGATGGCATGACCAGGTTTTCTCAGGAGTTCAGGCCTTTCTCTCTTCCTTGGTACATTCAGTACCTTTGAACCTTTGCCTCACCTCATTAATTAGTTCAGTTCTCCAGACACACTGAAAACTCCATCCTCTTCCCAGGTAGCCAGCCTCCAAGAAAACAAAGGACAAGTTCAAGCCCTTCTTTCAGGTTCTTTCTTAAAGGTCTGTCAATCTTCTCCTTCTGAGGCGAATCCTGGAGTCTTGAGGGACTTCATACCTACCCTTCTCTGTCAACGTGCTAAACATCTCATCTATCTTTCAACTATTCCACTTTCATTTAACTCTCTGTTCCCCTCATACTCCTGCCTACAATCTAACATCTCTACATTGAATTATCTAATTTATTCTTCACGTAATCTCCAGTTCTCCTTCCTGTGCTTGGATTCTCTTGGCTTCTCAACTGCCAGAGCACGCTCTTCCAGGTGTTATGGTCAGAGTCCTCAGTCCAAGGTTTTCCAGCCTCATTTCACTATGGAGATCCAATAGCCAACTGCCTCACTTCAAGAGCTTGCTCCACTCCTGTTTACTCTCTGCAAGGAGATCCACATCTCTTTTGTCCCTCTGCACTGCACATCTGCCACTGGCTACTGCAGGAACAAGCCTTCTGTCACCTGCAACTTTCTTAAAAGGACAAGCACAGTCTTCTCCCAGTTTCCCCATACACAAACACTGCTGTGCATACCACAACATGCCAATCTCTTCTCCTCACTTGACCTTGCCCTCCAAAGCCTCGAAATCATTTCATAAGCCTTCAATATTCAGTGCACTGGGAGCAAGAGACACCTGTAAGAAAACGACTGCTCCAGAAAAACTTCCAAGAAGATGAGTCAAAGACAACATTCTTTGTTTACATTACCCAATCTCAAGAAAGCTTTCAGACCTTTGCTCTCAAACACTGCTTTCAACAAAGGGATGGAAGTCTAAGTTTACTTTCCCCCCATCTGCAAAATGATTATTAGTGGCATTTCTTTTTAATCCATCTTGTGACTCTGTACTTTACAACTTGTCCACTACAATTCCACTTTTTTACCCCTCAGACTTTTAATCTTTTTTAGTTCTTAGGGAAGAAGACAAATTCCAAGTCAAGCACAAACGGCACAGAGAAGGCACATCCAACTACAATTACTCAAATGGCAGCTGAACATTCCAATCAAACCCTGAATATCTGCAGTTTTTCAAGTTTTTAGATCTTAATTTCACAATTATTATCATCCTCTGCTATATGCATGTTTTTTGTGTTTGCACTAGGAAAAAGGTATTACCAATGGAATAAGGGATTTTTAAGGAGATTGTTGTACAGTCCTATTAATAATATAAAATCAGGCTAAACCACAAAGTAATTTTGTTGACTCACGGGACATTAAACATGCCTTATTTAAAGCCTTTATATTTTTTTATTTCTGAGTTCTCCTTCAAATCATTTTTATTGTCTGATTTAGAATAATTCAACATAAGATATGAATTTTCCAGCTAAGAAGCCATTACCAATTCAAACATCAAATTGACTTTGCTTCCAATATGCAAGAAAGTGAACTTAGCTTGTTAAACTTTCTTTAAATTAAAAATATTTTATAACCTAGAAAGAATAGCTCTGTTTTTAATGCATGAAATTCTTTTACTGCTGTAAAACTTGGACGTTTTACTTACCACATATTTCAGGTTCAGAATAGATAGATACTAGATCTTCTGACTATAAATATGGGCCAAATGCATGCCTATGCATTATCTGAAATAGACTGACTGCACAAAGTCTTTAGATAGCTGTGAAAGTTACTCATACTTTTTACTAACACTCGTATGAACTGGAAGAAATTGTATGTTGAGATGGTTGGTTATTTCCTGATAAAAACCTGGGGGGTTGGTGGAGCACATTAAATGTTAAAACCTAGATTTTTCATCAGAAAATTTAAACCAGTTTTGATAGAATGCATTTCCTTGATCTAAAATAGAATTGCAGACAGAGAGACAACAGGAGTGAAAACTCACTCCACAGTGAAAGAGTCCAATCCTATAGTAATCAAGTCTTTAATTGTTAGCACTGCATGTACCCCTGCCCAGCTTAGTCCACCAAGTACCAGGTTCATTTCAATGCAATACTGAAGGGCTGATCAAGCTGGTCTATACCATCCATTTATTCAGAATTTTACCTGAAGATCAATTCTTCATGGAAATTACAAAACTATGTCTTTTGGTACTATTTCCATATCCATAACATTCATGGCTAAAATGGAGAGAGGGGGATGTGAATAAAGTATTTGTCTGAGGCCATTCAGCCAATAAATTCTATGACTTGCTAATTATCTCCTTTAACCTTACACTCCTCTTTCTTTTTTGCCATCAAGTAAGCGCTTCCTAGACATACGTGCACATTCAGATTTTTGAATGTTGTCAGCACCTACGGTAGTGACCTTCATTTTCACAGAAAACGGCACATACCACAATTGCAAACACTTAGCACTTCTCTTAATGAGGCAATTTGTTATTCCAGAGAAATACACAATACAGTCAGGTGGGTCAGGAATGAACTGAAGAGGGTAAAGACAGCTTAGATCGGGACACTCCCTTAGTAGTCTGTTATACTTTTAGTACGTTCTGGAAGTGAGAGAAGAGGAAGAAGGGATCCCTTCAGACTAACCTACCGAGTCCTTCAGTCCAAACCTGCAGCACTGATGCAATAAGGGGCACTGAAATTTTACAATCCCATCTGCATTACAAAAACATATCAAGAGCAATATAGCCTTATGAATGCAAACATAATTCTGTTGTAATGTACCCACAGTGATGAAGGGGAACCAGACATCTCATACAAAACTGATTGGCTGAAATTTTAACAGGTTTTCAATAATTCTCTGAAGCCAAACTCTGATAAGAATTTGGCCAAAGATACGAAATCAGCAAGCCTTTTTTTCTATGGCTTAGCTTACTATAGCTGCACACTCTAGGAAGAAAATATTTCTAAACTGTCCATGGATAATCCTCTCATATACATTCTGGATATGTGTACCTAACATGGAAAGTTTCTCAAATTGGATTATTGGAGGTAAATGAAATATATGCCCAAATGCCTTTATTCATGTTAAAATCCAACGTACATTTGAAACGTGGAGAAAAGATGCAGTCCTATTTTCTTTTGGGAAATGTTTATATTTTCCTCAGAATCTCTGTAATAATTGTATACTATAGCTTTAGAAGTACATATAAACAATGAAAAATATTATAGGGAAATCATCAATATAGGGATATTGTTGCCTCCCACAATGAAAAAACAATAGCAAAAATATTCTTTTTTTTTAAAAAAGCAAAAAAAAAAAAGATTTATTTTTAGTAACATAACAAGATGGAATTCTTATATGCATACCTACAAGCACACACATATATTCTGGGGTTAACACCAATTTACGCATCAGAGAACACGAAAGGTCCTTGAAATTTGTCTGAGGCTTACAGGTTTTTCAGGAATATTTAGAGGCATACACGAACAGATGACACTCAAGGGCTAATTTCTTTTTCTTTTCATTTTTCTTTGCACTGATATTCGAGTTTGTAAAATGTTACTGGCTAGTATTTTTGCATGAATGGCCACTGGGTGCCACTGTTCTGCTGCATAGAAAAAAAGAGCTGAAACAACATTTTTGTTGTAGTAATAAGTTTTTTATTATTAAAGTATGTGTGCTACTGCTGTATATACCCATCTTTTAGAAATGACACTGCTTCACAGTTCATAGTGAGCTTTTTCATAGCAGAACAATAGGAAAAGTGGCACTAAGAGATTGGAAAACCTGTTTAAACTCAACAGGCAATATAACCTTGGAGAAACTTTCTTATAACAGTATATTTTCTACTTAATAAAAGATATACAGCAGCTGAGAGACCGGGTATCCAGGCTCAGGTTTGATACTCATTTGCTGACTGACCTTGTAGAACTCACCAGGGACTGTTTCTGCCCAGCTGTGCACAACTGCTTTTACAGTATACAAATACATATGGCAAATGTTCAAATGTACACGGAAGCAGAATCTAATAAACCTAATTGGTTTTTAGAATACATAGGATATGTGTGCAGCTACAGTAACTGTGCACATGTAATTGGCGCATTTCTGAATTTGAAAACCATATTCTTAACTTCTCTCAGTCTTATTTTCAGTTAGGAAATGGGGTGAACAATGAATATGTACTTCATGGCAAGAATAACACTGCAGGGAGAGACCTTTATATCAGGTAATAAGAACAGGTTTTGTCACGTGTAAAAAGTAACATCAAGAAGCTGAAGTCCTGCTGAAGTGAAACTTGTAGGTTTAGAAGTAGCCAATTGCACCTTGGAGTGGAAGAGGACAGAGCTTTGAGCTGCCACTCTCCATCCAAGTGATTATAACTGCAGTACTAAAAGCTGCCAATTGTTCCTAGTTGTAATATAAATATATTTAAGGTCTAAATGAAGCTCCCTGAGGTCAATGAAGATAGACAAGTTCAAATGCTGCCAGTCCAAAGTATTAAGTAGTAAGCCAGAATAAGAAAAAATGATTGAAAAGACTGCATTCCCTGACAGTCCGAAAGATGTATTTTTACAATGTGAAAACAACCAGAAAGAACGTAGACACCTTGACTATGTAGTAACACCTTTATGCCAAATCAGGAAGAACAAATTTTCCAATTATGTGGACAGTTTTCAACTTAAAAAAATATTATAATGAGAAGTAAAGGAAATTTTGTAAGGTTTGTTGCAAATTTTCCAGATAATAGAGGCAATTATGTTAAGGAACCTTACTTAATCCTTCTAGTATGTTATACTGCCCAAATGCAGGCTGATGGTTACTCATGGTATTGCTCAGGTGCATACTTCAAACAATTTCAGAAACGCTAAATGACCTTAGAAAGAAAGACATTTTTAATAATGGAATTGGGGTAGTCTTCTTCATCCACTGCATAAGCCAAAAACCCTATCACATTCCTACAGAACAATTTTCAGAAAATGAAAAAGACACTGTTCGTGTTTTATAGCCTTCTATGTATGAGGTTAATCGGAACCTTTTTATTTTAAAAGCAATTCAGAACTCTAGAGAAAATATTGTGCCCATCTCAATTGCTTCACAGGATTTTTGCGAAGGCATTTGGAAAGATCATTTTCATTCAGATCTAAAGAATGTTTTTTATATCTTTCTTTATTAATCCCAGACAATATTTCTGGGTCCTCACATAAGAACAAAATAGTTCGGTGTCATCATTTTTAGGGTTGTTAGACACCCTGCTGTGCTTCCCATATTTTTAGAGGAAGACTGTCCATCCTGCTTCCTGTCAGTCACTGGCAACTTCAATTCCCTGCGCTCCAACTCCCTCACCCATCCTCTGCAGTTTTCCCGGCCCTCATAAAGTTCAACAATAAAAAAGCACAGCATGGCAATAAATAGTTTGAATGGAGTCCTGAACTCCCCTGTAGGTAGCCAGGTGGGTAGCAAGTGAGTGAGACAGGAAGATGACAAGATTGTCTGCACTTCTTGCCTTTCGTGTTTGGAGCTTAATAGGAGGTAAAAATTGGTTTCTGTCTGGTGCTGACTGACTGCCCTCTCCTGAATTGACCAGCTCAACTACTGTACAGTGAAAACTGTTCCACTTCAAGGAACTGATGGGCGAAGGGCAGATCACAGCCGAGACAGATATGACCTTAGGGCACTTCCAGCTGTCCTTGCTATATTGAATGGTTTGGAAACAGCTTCTACTTTGAGACAACAAAGATCGATTTTATGAAAACTAGTGAATACTCCTTGGCCTACATAATTTGGGTGCACCTGAAAAGTTAGAGGAAACAATCTAGAAACGGCAAAAGGTTAAAGTGTAAAATATCCAGCAGACGTTCATATTGCACATTGTATGCTTGGCCAAATAGATGACCTGAAGTTCACCGGCAACAGTAAGCAGGGAACTTCTTAGGCCTATTAAACATTTGGTTTCCATTGTGGTTTCCAAAGTGCTATTATTGTCACAGGGTTGGGACAAATTTACAGTTAGTTTTCTCTCGTTAGATTCATGAACAACACACAAATGTGCCTTGGGTATAAAAGCCATAAAGCCAGATACCTGTCTGAACCAAACTATGCTGAGATTAAATGTATTTTCAATTAATATTTAGATCTGCTTCCTGTACCCTAGTCAAATGATCTTGCAGCACACCCTTTGTTTTAAAGCAGGCAGAAGATACAGATCCACAGTAAGAGAACATTTCATGCTTTGGTAAAAACAGAGGCAAACATATGGTTTTCACTTCCCTAATTTCATTACAGTTCAGCTCTTCTCAGCAATAACTGTCTCTCCTGTAATACTTCCAAATGCCCTGAAATACTCTAAGTGAATTTGGTAACTAGCAAACTGCTGTGTTTTCCTGTTCATTAGCATGAACTGTCTTGTTTCACTTGCCTATCATACCAATGTGATATGGCATAATGCAGCGTTACATGCTGTAACAAGTCAGAAAAAATTTAAAAGGCCACATGTTTGCTTTTATACTTAATTCCCAACAGCCTAACTGTGTATTGTCCATTACACAACTCAGGTAATTTAATAGCCCAGCTGCTCAAGAAGAAAGTGAAATGACAACTTTTTACAAGTTTAGAAACTTGTATTGTTGTTGTTTATCTGTGGATGTCTCTCTCTATATGTAGACATTTCTAAAGGCTTTTTTTGCCTTGTGGGTTTTTTTTCTCTTTTGCGGAAACTAATGCTCATAGCTTTCATGAACTTCTAATAAAATTTAATATAAAATCTTAAACGGTTTAAATGGCATTTAAATATCTAAACTCACAACTGTTGAAGTGCTTGAACACTGTGACAGTTGCATAAGAGCTGGAAATGAAACTTGGCTGTGGACGAACAAACACTGAAAAAGTACAAAATTTCTTTGTCAGAGAGCTAAATACCAAGTCAACCATCTTTCTGATGAAAAGCTGAATAGATAGTTGTTAATATTATTTAACATCACATGTCATTTTGTCTATTTTTCAGTTGTACTTGTCCAAAATGGGCCCAGAGCCTGGCCCTAGACATTTTCCAAGCCATTCGCTATACGGAGCAAATTCCAACTGGGGAGAAACCTTGTGGAGGATGGAAGTGAGGTTTCAGCCTGCCTTCAGCCAGTATGCCTCAGTGCTGGGCTTGCAGGCAACAGAATGACTTCCAGCCCCTGCATCTATTCTGTTCATGTGCTAAGGAAGCATAAAACAAAAGGAAAAATACACAATAAAGTGGTAGCACTTTTCCTGCACTGAGGTCACACACCCTGTTTTACATCACTTAGTTCTTCCCTTTCCCAAAGCAGGAAGCTTTCTCAGGACAAATCAGGGCTTAGATGTAGAATATTCCTGGGGGAATCCAGAAACAGTTCCTAGAAGGCAGAGTTGACTCAACCTGAAGCTACACCTGTATCAGAAGAGACGAGCCATTTTATCACTATTTTACATATCCTGCCAGGCATAGCTGAGGTGAGGGCAGCTGTCTGATCTCACAGTCCTTCTGAAGCGGTAAAGAGTATCTCACACTGTAGGTTTAATGTCTAAAATATTTCTCACCTTAAAAACTGAAGTAATATACATACATATGTATCAGAATTCAGTAACATTAATATACCTGACCTCTTCATCCCAGTTCCCCTTACTTAGGACAATTATTTTACATTAAAACAGTAAAGCCTGACTCTTGTCATCAGAAGATCCATAAAGAGCTCAGCGTTATCTGCCACACTGTACAAACTGGGGACCTATGGCACAAAGTACTCTGGCCAAGGGCTCTCAAGCAGCATGAGTAGAAGAACTCGGATCTCCAGAGTCCTAGCAAAATCCTCCATCCAATGTGAGAGTAAGGGGGAATAAAACCAGGAGGCTTAGCCTCACAGCCTCACTCCGTGGTACCTCTGCTGGGCAGCACCAGGTTTTAATATTAGTTACACTTTCAGATTATCTCTTTCAAGCCTGATCCAGCTTTCCATTTCTATTTGCTACGCTTGTATATAATCTTGTATCAGCCTGAGGGTGGTTAATAAATTTCATCTTTTTATCTCAGTTTTCTTCTTGTAGCAATTGTTTTATATTAAATAAAAGTAGTAACGTATAAAAGGTCAGGCAGGGCTGAACTTAGTATGATTGTTTTCATAGCATGGAACTAAATGTAATAAGAAGCATACAAGGAAATGACCTTTAGTCCTGTAAAATTTAAACACTTAAAACAAGGGTAATTTGGTGCCAGCCAAAACCTATTTTAGTTTGCCCTTTATTGAAAAGATGCACCAAATTGCATTGTGTGGCTGCTTGATCAGGTACAGATTAGAGGTCATCATAAGCTCTATAAATCACTGTGCTCCTGGATAGGAAAGGAGCAAAGTTACTGCAAAAAAAAATTTTAAAAAATCATAGTAATAATAGCCTAACAGTCAAAATCTTTGGCCCTAAGTCCTGCATCTATTCATTCCAATAGAAAACTCTCATTGAATATGTGCGTGGAGGACAAGACCTTAGTTGATGATGATTATGAAGTACCCATGTATTATTAAGACTTTTCTACTAATACTTTGCTACATCTGTGGCACATACAGAAGCTCTTTGTGTTAAGCAAGGCATAAACAGAACCTGTTTCTCTTCAAAAACACATTTTACCTTCAAATAATAATGCACTGCTAGTTTTGTCAAAGAAATGTTTTTGCTCACACCTTACAGAAGCCTTACTTTAATATCTGACCACTACAAATGCCTCCATGAGCAGTATTTGAGACATTCTAGAATACTGTGAATGCATGGCAGACAGTAATGAATGTTTTACTTTTAATTGAAATATATATCTATTGCTTGTAAAATCCATAAATCACACCAACAGAAGAAAGAACATTGCATGAAGAATTTGATACACTTCACGCTAAAATAAATGCATCAACTATTAAAATAAATGTGTGTATTACAGGAAAAATTGATCAAAATCAGACACAATATTTCATTCACCAAATCAGACACATCCCTATTGAATCACTGCTTATTCAATACAGAATGAGATGCATCATCTATCAAAACAGATATCTCTCACAGTAAATCAAACCTACCATCTGATTCAAATATGTCTCCTACTGAATCAAAAATATCACCCAATACATCAGTTATATGGCACCAGATACATGGCATTTTAAAGAAATACTGAGCAGAATGCCTCTAGATTTAACAACGATAATGTTTAAACTAAAATTTATTTAGACAAAGAGATCAGTACTTCCAGGCTGTCTCGCAGGCTGATTCTTGGAATAGGGACTGCTATTATATTAATGTTTCCCTAAAGTGCCCTTCATTTAAGGCACCCTGCTGGGAGTACATGCTTCCTCCATCTCAACAGAAAAGGAGGGCTTCCATTCCACTTTGTTTCATCCCTCCAAACCCCTAACACCTAGGATCAAGCTCTAAGCAGCCACATGGTGTCCCCAGGTTAGCTGTCGCACTCCCTCAAAGGGAAGTGCCAACCCTTTTCTAATAGGTTCAGAAAACCACAGTTCATGTACCATTAAATATAGAGATACAAATATTATCAACATCAACCCAAAAATCCTGGACAGTGAGCATGGACCACCCAACAACCAACTAACGGGGTGATGCCCCATAGTATTTTTCTATTAGGGTCACATGCAGAACAAACTCAAGTCCACGCTTTGCCCCACAGTGCGTAGGTGGCCTCCAGAATACATTGCCACAGTATAAAGGAGATTACAAACATTCATATGGGCTGAAAAGAACAGTCAGAAAAGTTAGGGAAAAGGATTCCAACAAAGGTTAGCAAATACATGTTATCAAATACACGGATGTCATTCTTGGCTTGGGAAGCTACTGAGACACCGACACACAGAAGCTGGGAGAGTAACCTTGTGAACTATCTATACACACTTTCACTGTTATTTAGCTTTTTCATCAGCAACTGGCAGAGACAACTGTCAAAAACATAATGCTATGTTACATGTACAGACCTAAGATAACCATTTTCATATTCTTACACACTGTATCTGATCTCACACTCTTTCCTGGAGTTTGGGTGTCTGAACCAAACAGGTAACTTCTTTCCTCACAAGCATCAGAACACTCTTTTCTACAGACCAATGCCTAACTAAATGTGTCTCTCATTTTTTAAAACATTGTGTGAAACAGAGGGAACCGTGTCCTCCTCTTCCGTAACCGCCCAGTGGCCACAGCACTCAGTGAAGAAGGGACACTACTGACTTGAAGACGAGATACTCCACCAGCTTGAGAATCAAGCTTTCCTGATTTTGTTGGGAGCTCTTTGGGTGCTCAATTTGAGGCTACTGAGTACGGGTGACCTTGTGCCTCTCCTTTTAAAGGTAGTTTAACAAACAAGGGATGAATTCTGACCTAAGAAGGTAAGTTGGAAGCACAGAGCCTGACAACACTTCAGTTGTTGTGACAGTCAAAGGAACAGGGCAGATTTGTTTTCCATTCCCTGTTCCGTGGAAGGGAACTGATCTCTTCATTTTCATCAGTGCTCAGAAATGAGCATTTAACATAACTCATGTTAAAACTGACCACACTGTCAGGATCAGATCAAGTCATCTACAGCAGCAGAATGTTTCAAAGACAGTCTGCTTAACCCAGTCAGCTTGAATATTCTTTCATGGGTGACAAAATTTGTTCTGCTCCCATTGGGATGCTCCCAAATCTTGGGTTTAGCTTGTAAGTTAGTCTATAGGACTAGTCCTCTTTTATTGCAAGCCATTAAAAAGAACAACAAACCATGCTTGTTACTGATCTGCTGTTCCCTATTATCACTCTGCTCTGTCAATATAAGCATTGATTGTAATTGCAGTTTTGCCCAATTTTGATTAGAATGTAAAGCAATAAGAATTGCACAATTATGTCAAAAAGAAGTGCCTATTCACATGAGACAACAAGCTGACTGCTGCATGATATGCTACTAGCAAGTAAAAGAAACCTATGTTTCACTTACGTTTGCTAGGAATCCTACAGAGAGAAATACAATTCTATTCTGCATTTCGGTGCTCTTCACAGGAAAATATACCAGAAGGTTAGCAAATTTAGGACAAATCCAGTCAAGGGAAGAAGCAATTTACAGACATGATGTCTCTACCAAAAACGTCTTACCTCTTAAATCTGACAGTGTTAACATGAATGCTCTCTGTGCATTTCGTTAATTAAGAATCTGAACAGCATGAACAGTTTCTAAAGACATGACCCTGCTGAGGTTGATGTTTATCTTCGATCAGGATGGACACTGCTGGGCCTGTACAGAGTTCAGGCAGCAAGGTGGGTGCTCCTTTGTTCCACCTCCTCTGCTGGATATTGTCATCGCTTGAAGTTGCAAGTGGATAATAATTCTACCTTTCCAAAGGACAGAGCAAGGCTGGCTGACAGCAGGTGATAGATGCTATGGCCGCCTGCACAACAGGAGAGCTTCTCTTCGGTGGGAAGACTTTCCAGTGAGGATTCTCTGTTCACTGTCAGACTACAATCTACTTGAGTAGGTAGAAGAATTGAAATTCAAAAGTTTATAGGTTTAAACTTCTTTCATGAATTGCTTCACTAAATGAGCTGGCAAAGATTAAAAAATCAGATATAGAATACAAATTTCAGGGGTAAGCACCTAAACTAAGTATTTTCTTTTCCAACACTTGTAGTTTCCGTATGGTATGCAGAGAGCTTCAAAACAAAAATGGTGTATAGGACTATGCACAAAGAGTTCTTTGCTTCCTTTCTTTGTATCCCCATCTTCCAAAGAACATATTATCTTGCATTATATTGCACTATCTCTTTCTACAACTTGTCATTTAAAGGAGCTTAAAGCCATTAAACACTAATTGTGTTAATGGCATTTGCTAGAACCTAAGGCACAAGGGAAAATATTCAAAAGGTACTAAACTGTTCTTTGAACATAAAGTTTTAAAATCATTGCTGTAACATCTAGAGTTTTGTTTCCACAGCTTAAATTTTAAAGAAATTCCTATTTTTACCGTATCACTTTAAGAACTCCTCTGTTAATTAACACAATATAAAAATAAAATACAAAAATCCCTTAATATTTTTTAATTATGAGATGGACTTAAGTAAAATTTAATTAATAGAGATAAAAGCTAATCCTTTTTCTTAAAGAAAAATATATCTAGCGTTACAACAAAGCACCCAGCAATTTACACAAAGCCCCATGTTATTTTCTTTGCTTCCAAGGCAGATGCAGGTACTCCTTTTAAAGCCTACCCATAGAAGAAGTAAATCAATTAAACTCAATCAAATCAATTACAAATCCCTGTAATGCTACGATTAGTGAAACATTCTTGGTTAGCTTTAATAGGAATCAAGCAGCTAAATTCCCCACTCTCCACTTCGTTTAAAAAAAGGAGAGAAATGAAAAGAAATCAATTATTTTGAACATTTCATAGGATCATGGGATTTGCCATACTATTGTTCCACCTATTCAAGTATATTCTGTCTGCAAGCAAAAGCTTCTTATGTTACACGTGGCTAACTGTGTTGTGCTGTACATACAGGGCAATCCCCCCTCTGCCTGAGTCCTCCAGGTGATCAGATTTCATGCTGATGCACGAGATTAGATGAAGCAATTGTTATTTTAATTCACATAGCTACCATACTGTTAAAACTGTCACTAAAATTATGCTGCGTTTCTAACAAAGATTCCTGATGTGCTGCTGTTCTGTGTTAGTACATATACATCAAAATTTGAAATACTCACCCCCCGCCCAAGACCTTCTTTCCTCATTTCTGAAGGCTGCCACTACATGCAGCTCTGCCACACCT
The DNA here is from genome assembly GCA_013397275.1 of Burhinus bistriatus. Taxonomy (NCBI): domain Eukaryota; kingdom Metazoa; phylum Chordata; class Aves; order Charadriiformes; family Burhinidae; genus Burhinus; species Burhinus bistriatus. The sequence goes on from VYXH01005331.1 coordinate 355,665, forward strand.
CTAGGCAGGGCTGGCACAGGCGAAATGGGCACACGGCTGCACAGCTGCAACTACCGCACATTTCGCAGAAACTTGCGCAACATGGGCATTGGCCAGTGGTTTTAGGGAGGGGAAAAGATGAAGCCCCAGCAGCCACTGGGAAAGTTGTAATCTGATTTTAGACAGTATTATTGAAACCTTTTTGTACCAATGTTCTATGCAACTATATTTACATTTAGTGTTTGAAAATGAGAGAGTTAAAATAGCAGCTTGTAAAAGCTGAAGAATCCTGCTAGCTATTCAGTGAAGAACCATGATCTACCAATGAATTCAGTATAGCCAGTTGCTGCAAAGAAAGTCCTCTAGACACTTTATTAAATTCCTACATTGCTTCTTTTTCCTGATATAGAAAATAGTGGTTAATAAATATTACATTGTATTACATTGGGAAGTTAATGAGCACAGCAAACTCATAACATCACTATCCTAACTTTACATGACTTTTTTTGCTTTAACACCAATCATATTTTGTAGAAGAACCATCCGGGAAGCAAGCATATTCATAGATCTGTAAACATGTTTAAGATAAAATATTTAAGCAAAGTAGAGTTTTTCCAAGTTCTCTATCCATAATAGTAACACTGTCCCTTTTGAAATTAAAGATAATATGATTCTGAAATTTCTCTGAAGTAGACATTTTTTATGGCAAAATCTTTACAATTCAAGTAGGTAAGACCAAAACTATAGAACCACTACAAGCAATGCAGATATATTTTTGGTATCTATGAAAACATAATTCATACTTAATACAGAACCAGAACAACGACCAGATAAATCTGATCGCTGGAGTTTCTGAACAGCCATGTCTGCACAGAGAATATACTTGCCTGTGGTCAGAAGTGGCTAGTTTCCATTTGTAAAAGAGGAAAGATCCTGGAAAGTTCACTAGCAAAGATTCTAACAAATCACATGTTTTACATGCCATTTAATAGGCATTTTTCTTGGTGAAATGCCAATTATCTGTCCCTTTCACTGGCAAAACTTGCATCAGTATCTTCTGAAGTAGCTTAATCTAAATCATTTTCAAATGCCCTATAGCAGCTACTGTAATGTTACTGTACACCATAGACATATCGGAGGTGGGCATCAATATTACAGAGAGTCATTGTCCTTCTCATTTCACACTTTAACAAGTGAGACTGTACACTTATAGGACTGGAATCTCATCTCAATTTTAAAAGAAACATTGTACGTATCTTTCAACTTTGCACAATGCATCTTGAATATTTTGTTGTCTCTTTTTTCTCCTAACTGTGTATTTAACAGGGGGAAGCCCATTATTCACACCTCTGCTCTTAATCAAAGCTGAGAATTCTGTAGAGAAGTAGAAAATTGAAATCGGCTCCTGCAACCTAGAGCTGAACAATTATGACTTGATTTATAAGGAGCCACTTTGCTACATATTTAAATGCAGTTCTGCTGCAAAATTTGGGGACTTTTCAGATAATCAAAACGCTACAGATTTAGCACTTTTAATTTTTGCTCCATCTCCTGCCAGCTTGAACTCTGATTGTAATTACCATTTCATCTTGCTCTGAATGACATTGTTTTATCAGAGGAAGGCACTGTATCTAGAGTCTGAGCGTGATGATTAGTAAGGAACCAGCTTTCAACGGGAAACAGTAACTGTGTCCTGAAATGAATTAGGATGGGATGTAATAATCTGAAGCTAGACATAATCTCAAGTCCTTGAGACGTAAACCCCCATAGCTCTGCAATGTATGTGAGAATGTACAGAGGTAACTATGCACAGGGCAGTTTTTAAGGAATAAAAAGGAAAGAAAGTCTAACTATGATCTGACTCCACTGGCATTTATCTACCCTACATGTCTTCAAAACTTTTCCCACTTCTTTGGATTGATCTAGCCCAACTAACTGCTAATAAGAAAATCACGCAGGACAGCTAAATATTATCAATATTTCTTAAGACTCTTCTTCCCATCTTTTGTTTCCAGAAACTATGTGAGAGAAAGGTACTTCAAGCAATATTACTGGACTAGCCCAATGCAGGCCAGGAGATTGAGAAAGCAGGGATGACTGCTCTGGTTGCTTCTGGCTCTGTTTCTCTGTTTCACTTGTTACAGATCTAAGTAATCAAGCAATGCTCTCTGCATGATTAAAAACAACAGACACACATAGAAGTGGTCTAAAGCTCTAAAATAAAGGTAATATATGCTGATAATAAGAAATAGCAATAGTGTTCCCATATTAGCAACATTTCTACATTTCAACTTGCTTAGGCACAGAGCTGTGGAAGACTTGTAATAAATAAATTCAACTGTTAGAAAACCATTAAGCCTGATGTATCTATAATAGAAATGGACTGCTTTGGAAATTTCTTTTTCTTCATGAGAAATATCCTTTTAGTGAAGAAAAAATTTACTGATAAAATGTCAAGAGAAGTAATAAATTGACAAAGAAGAGTATGAGCACCTTTTGTAACAGTTGCAGTAAATTCTGATTTGCACAGCAGAATGAAAACAAATGGTGTTGTCCTGGTGCTCATGTCAGAGATGAGATACCATTCCTTTGGCAAAAAATGTAACCTAAAATTTATATCTTTTTCTTTAAAATTTATGCCAGTACTGCTGCTCCCTTAGGTTCCATTTTTTGAAAACCCTTTCCCCCAGCTACACTTACACTGAATAATGCTCTAAATACTCTTGGTCTGGTCAAGGAAACCGCATATAAACTTTTGGTCCCAATTGCTAGGCTCCCAAGCTATGTAATAAGAAAGTACCTCAAAAGGGGGTAATGTTGAATGTACGTAAACTTATGAGAGGCCTCCACTCACAAACGTATTTCTATGTGTATTTTTTATGAAAAAGCCTTTCCTATCTAAGAATATTTCACCTGGAAGAAATAATTTCAGTGTTCTGAAAAACCCCTCAGTCAAACAGAACTTCCACTCCCCTAATTCAGAATGGTACAGTAAAACTCTTTAGAAAAAGGCACAGAGAAGATGTGTGTGTTGTGGTTTGGCCCAATCTGGTGGAACGACAGATGCTCTCTCTCTTGCTCCGCTCCTGAAGGAACTAAATGACTGGAAAACAGAATTTTCAGACAAGGAAACACTAACTTGAGTAATATGCATCACTTTGGAAAAGACCCAATGAGAGGGGAGGAAAATCTCATAACGAGGTATACAATGAGAACTGTGGGAATAGTCAGTGATTACTGATAGTTTGCCCATACAAAAGAGGCATGTGGTGGCCCACATGAACTTTTCAGGCAACAACTTTAAAAAAAAAGGATGGTTTTCTTTTTCACAAAACCAACAGTTAAGTTGTGGAATTCAGAATCATGGGATATTGTGAAGTAAAAATTATACACGTGTTCAAAATCTATTCAGACAAATCGGGGGAAAGTATGTCCATCAAGGAGCATAAGATCCCAAGCCGGAATGAAATCTGTATCTGAGTAAGTTCCTGAAACAACTTCTAAAACAGGTAAGAGTGAGACTAATGCTGTAGTTGCCCTGTCACTTCGACTGGCGCGCACTACTGGACTAATAACAGCAGCAAGGTGGACTACATAATTCGAGTGTGTATGATATTCTTGTTTTCTTACATTGGCTTTTCACTACCTTATCTTCCCATCATCTTTTAAAAATGGGTAACAATGAATATTTTTCTCTTTAACACGCATGGAGATCTGTCCAAAAACAGTCAGAAAAATAGCACCGTCCATGTGTATGGAGGTGCCTCCACACGGAAGAAAACACAAGCACCCTTGTGTTTGAATGAACATGAATAGCACCCTGAAGACTAGATGTTATTTAATACCTGACATTGCAAATTCATGTATAAACTTCAGGCCTATTTCTCCTCTTGTGTGGTATTGCTGCAGAAAAAAATTCTCAAGGTTAAAGATCCCTGGAAAAAGAGCAAATCCTCAAAATACAGGATTGCTTTTGCAGGTTTGCCTCCTCTGTAATCCAACAGGGTTTAGTCTGCAACACCAGAAAGAATTGTTCTGCTATGTTCACTGCCAAAATGGCAACTGGAATGTACTTCACAAATATTTTGTACGGGATTTATGAAAAGATGGAGACCATTAAGGAAATAATTCAGAAAATAATAAGCATGAATAATTTTTATCTTAATAGCACTGATAAGGTCAAAGACTGCATTGTCCTCATTGTACCAAATTACTCAGAACTAGGAGACAAACTGTAACTTAGGTCTTGTAAAGATGGGATTGCCTATATTCTCGCTAAAAACCTAACCAAAACGTGTCCATGAGGTTTCTCATTTTTCTACCAAAGCCCCAGTGTTTGAATAATGCATAACTGTGTCTCCTTGCTCAAAAGAAGAAAAACGCCTTTAGGTTCTATGTGGCAGGGGGTCTGAGAGGGATGGATTTTTTTTTAAAAGCAGCAGTTCAGCAACTCCAAATACCTCTCAACTTATTGTACTTTCCCTCGTCTCCAAAAAAGCGCATTTGTTATTTTGTCTGTTAAAGCATAAGCCCACTGAAGGCTTTAGGAAAGGCGGATTGCTCCCATGAACTGCAGTTTAATTTATTTCACAGTGAATTTCAGAGCAGGCCATTCAGAATGAACCCTTCCCTAAAGCTGAGCTTCACCCATGGTGAAAAATATGACCAGTTCAGTCAGTATGGTTGCTAGGCTAGCATGCAGCAAGGGAATAAATTAGCTACAAAATAGTCAGAGTTTCAAGCTTTTGTGCACCTCTAAAATATCAATAAGTAGTGTTCTGGAGTTCTTGAAAAATTATGTGCTTGAAACAATGCCCTCAGGAGGCCACTGCCCCATACATTATGTAAGTCATATCGAGCTCTCTTTGGCTAACCTCAAACATGGGCTTAAAAAACATTTTAGAATAATATTGCCCTCCTGAAAAATAACATTTAAAAAAAAAAAACAACCAAAAACACACACAAAAAAAAAAAAACAACAACAAAAAAAAAAAAAAACCAGAGAGCCAGGTTTTTTATTTCTCAAGGAATCCTAACAGTTTGTCACTATAACTTCAGGACCTATTCGACGATATAAATCTGAGAAGCTAGCCAAAGATGCAGCTTAGTAAACTGAATTTTTCCCCTTTATGAGGAACCAGGAGGCTTAGAGTTGCTTTGGCACCTGAATAATGCGCAGGACTGCAGGCAGCAGGCTCACATAGGCTCACTAAGGGTGAGCTGCCAGACTTAGGGTTTGAGGCTACATCTACAGTGTGTGAATCTGCCTCAAAATCCCATAGATTTAGTGTGAAGACTTGCTGCCATCCTCTAAGCAAGGCAGGCCTTCATCACTGACCCTGCTGCATTCATTCACCTTTCTGTCAAAGTAAATTCGGTTTGGGCATGTATTTGTTCGGTTTCCAGATTAAATCTTCAGAGGTTCTGCAAAGGGAAATGGTGGAGTAAATACTGAAGTAAAGGGGAATAAAAGCCACAACCAGCAAACAAAAGCTGCCCCTACAAAACAACTCTGCTCCATGTTCAGCCAACACTCCTTCCTCTGAGAAGAGAGGATCTTCCTTTCCTGCTTTTGAGTGAGAACAGGAAAATACATGGATTGTACCTGCCATGGAAGGAATCAAAAACTGAAAGGAAGAGACAGACTATATGTAGCATTCCAGCAGAATTTTGGTCGTGCAAAGTTGAATGCTACTTTGTAACTTCAAGAACATCAAATACATTCTGAATTCTTTCAAGAGACATTCTGCACTGGCTAAAACATCTGCTTTTCATCTTTTATTACATGGGCATAAACAAACATCCTTTTAAATGAATGACGACCTAGTGCTGTGGCAAAGGGGCACACAACAATATACACCCTATGCATCTGACCAAGATTTCATCAGACTGACATGCTTTATCCTTTATCCAGGATACATAAGCAAACCTCCTACATGGGAATACTACAAGGAAAAAGGTAGCACATAGGGTATGGGAATCCTTGGATTGACCTTGAGAGATCATCCATAGTGTTTAAAACAAAAACACACAGAGAAAGGTTTCATCATGGAGAAAATCAGCACAGGTATTCTGCATTAGTATTTCCCTCCTGTAGCACTGAGACTAGGCTGGTGGCATTTAGAATACAGTAAAAGATCCTGCTTTCTTGGTAAACTGGTCTCTGAAGGATGAATGAATTAAGTTGATTAGTTAGTTACATTTCCACAGATACATCATTGCAAGACTCAGGTTTTATCACCACATTGATAGTAATGAAAAAGATAGTCTTAAACAATCTGGAAAATGTTACTGCTTGAAGTCTGACAATGAGCGCTCCAGGTATTTCTAAGTAATCACTGTTTCATTTTTGTCTGAAAAATAATTCATTAATTCCTCACTTCTGCAAATACAACTTTCTTTATAAGAGTAATTATATTGAAATAATTTAAACACTTACATATAGAACATGAAGGAGTCATTAAGTGCATGTAGGACTCAGCCTACAGGCAACCCTGAGCATCTGCATCATGTTTCACAGCTACCATCTAGACTTAGAGCAGAAAGCAACGTGAAAGCAATTTCTCCTGCTTTAAAAGAGTTAACAGGAAAACTAATTTCCCTTCTAGAACTGGACCACAGCAAACAGCTTGCTGGATACTGGTCCCACCTTTGCTAGTCCAGGACTTCATTATTACGAGAAGGAAGAAGCTTGAAATTACCATCATGACACAGGAAACTGAACTATCCACACTTTAAATGAAAACGCCTGTAAAGATCCTGAAAGAATACAAAGCACTTTTTCCTTTTGTCTGCTAATTTGCTTTTTCCTCCCAGTCTCCTGTCATTCCCTTTTCCCAACCTTTTACCTCTTTCCTTGACAGATCAAGGCTCTTCTATAATGGATAACTCTATTTTTATATCTGTAGCATTTCAGTACTGAACACAGAGCCAAGTCAACAAATACTATAAATGAAAACATGTATGTGGTAGTAAATCCTGAAAGAAGAGCACTGATGGCCTGTATGCTATTATGAATTGGAAAACAAAGAAATAAGTCATAAATCAATTAAAAGAAAGCAAGCAAAAATACTCAAGATACAATAACCTCCCTTCAACCCTAAGGCTTCTTATTTTTTGGATTTTCCTTTTTTTTTAAGGTAAGTTTTGGAATTCTTTGCCTTAACCAAAAAGTTAATATTATATTTACGTCACTATAACGTAGCTTGAGAAATCTGAATTCAGAAGCCAATCAGAAAAAATGACTGTAGCATCCAGAGTAGGTAACTGGCATATTTACTATATCGTTCTTGAGAAACAAGACCAGAGTTACTATGCAAATCCTTGCACTTTGAATGACTAACAGTGCCCAGCAGCCAGTCACTAGGCAGGGATTTGCATGCTTTGAGTTATTTAGATAATCATTGTGATTATGCAAAGCAGACACTGCGGATAAGCAGTAATGAGGGTGTAGCACGAAGGGAAGGGGCAATGAGGCATCAGCAACTATGGTACATCTTTAAACTCTTTGGCAATTTGTTATGTGACACAATATACCACAAATTCTGCACCCACCTTCAACTCCAGAACTTTGCAGTTATGTATTGCCCTTATGAACCGACATGCATTTTCAGAGCTCTGGGTCATCACAGCTCTGGGGTTATCATTAAAGGACAAATCTTGAAAAGCAGAAAACACACACAGCATTTCTGAGGGTTCAGTCCTACCTGATCTGATCACCCATGCCTGGCTGGCTGTAAGTAGTATGTTGACAGCAAATGAAGGCACAGTCGATATAAAATGTATCACTAGTTCTTCATCATTATTTCTAATTGAATGTGGTTACTACTATGCAGTGAAGATACGCTACTGGTTTATGTACTGATCTATATTAATATTACTACATGGACAACTAACATAAACCTGGAAAATGGTTCAGAATGAAAGTAACACTCCAAAACGGTACTTAAAATTCTTATTAGAATTACAAAAACTTTGAGAAGCCTTTACAATCTGTCGCAGATCAGAATGAATTACTGGCTCTCACTAAAATCACGTCACTGAAGGTATGACATACATCATGAAGCCTTGATATAAATCCAATTGAACCTTTTCATGTATTCAAGGATGAGAAGTATTATACAGGCCTGTAATTCAGATAGTTGCTATATGCTGAGCAATTCCAATGACTGGAAATTGCCTTATCTTTTTTTTTTTTTTTTTTTTTTGAGGGCAGGGTATGTGGGGGGGTGTTTTGATTTAACATATCTGAAAACAGACTCCAGAATTGCATAATCCTGTTAGTAGAACTGCAGAGACTCCTTTGTAGCCATTGTTCAATCTTTTTGGATTCTCTGGATCCAGCAGCAACCTTTTCACTTTATTTGCTAAACTTCCATGCTTTGAAACAGACAAAAATGACTGAATTAACAGATTTAAAGAGCACTTGGAAATTAAAGTATTCTAGTACTCCATCTACAACATTTCATATGAGTTGGACACCAGAACAAGATTTAAAATTATGCAAAACTGGGAAAAAAATTTTTTAAATCAGAATACAGGCTTGGCACCAGAAGAGTGTCTGGAAAATGAAATATTATAAGCAATTGTTATGTGGTTTTGCTGCTACTGGAACAAGTATAACCATTATTAATAAGTAGGTAATTTCTAAAATAATTTCTCTTTATTCTAGATGCATTCAGGCATAAAACCATAGTTTTATATTGCCAGAATTTCCACTGTATTTATTGGTCTGGATTTTTTAAAATGCTGTATATCTATGGATGAACATGGAAGCAGCTTTCTGATAAA
>VYXH01005331.1:365801-463097 GCA_013397275.1 Burhinus bistriatus
GCAATCCCAAGCACAAATACAGGCTGGGCAGAGAATGGATTGTGAGCAGCCCTGAGGAGAAGGACTTGGGGGTGTTGGTTGATGAGAAGCTCAACATGAGCCAGCAATGTGCACCCGCAGCCCAGAAAGCCAACGGCAACCTGGGCTGCATCAAAAGAACTGTGGCCATCAGGCCAAGGGAGGAGATTCTACCCCTCTACTCTGCTCTCGTAAGGCCCACCTGGAGTACTGCATCCAGCTCTGGGGCCCCAAACATAAGAATCATCATAGAATCACAGAATGGTTTGGGTTGGAAGCAGACCTTAAAGATCATCTAGTTCCAACCTTCCTGCTATGGGCAGGGACACCTTGCACTAGACCAGGTTGCTCAAAGCCCCATCCAGCCTGGCCTTGAACACTTCCAGGGATGGGGCCTCCACAACTTCCCTGGGCAACCTGTGCCAGTGTCTCACCTCCCTCACAGTAAAGAATTTCTTCCTTACATCTAATCTAGATCTACCTTCCTTCAGTTTAAAGGTGTTATCCCTTGTCCCACCACCACAGTCCCTGATAAAGAGTCCCTCCCTGTCTTTCCTGTAGGCCTCCTTTAGGTACTGGAAGGCTGCTATAAAGTCTCCCCAGAGCCTCCTTTTCTCCAGGCTGAACAACCCCAACTCTCTCAGCCTGTCTTCATAGGAGAGGTGCTCCAGCCCTCTGATCATCTTCGTGGCTCTCCTCTGGACTCGCTCCAACATGTCCATGTCCTTCTTATGTTGGGAAGAACATGGCAGGGGGGTTGGAACTAGATGATCATTAAGGTCCCTTCCAACCCAAACCATTCTATGATTACCTGATCTCTCAGCTAAAAACAGGTCATATGATTTTATTAAATGACTCCTTCTACAATTCCATATCCTTTTGTAAGAGTTTTGTAAGAATAAACTTCATTATTTTAAGAGAGCTTAATTCACTTTTAGACCTGGTTTAAGTCTATATTTCTGTTGTTGTCTTTCATACTTTGGATCATTTTATACTGTTGAGTGCAATATTAAGGAGTATGCTACAGTGAGATGTCTCCTTCCCAGGAAGAAATGCATAGAGCAAGCAATCTTTAGCCTCCCTTTTTGTTAATTTTTTCTTTGATGAAGCAAGACTTCAGACTATAAATGTTAGGGGCTTTCCCATATTTCTTCAGAACACAGCACATTTTAGCACATGCCTGCCTTTCATAAATCCTTATTAAATTTAGCATATATATATGACAGAGAGCTAAATGGCATGAAAACACTGCATTTCTTTTTTCTTTTTTATATAGAAATATTTATGGGACAACATAATATGAAATCTTGTTCTCCATCATAGATCTTGGGCCTAAAAAACTCTTAGAAGAGCAAATATCAAGTTATTTAGGGCCCTGTGGCGTTATAAAAATGCAAAAAACATGACTGTAAACACAAAATACTTAGAACGCACTCGGACATTTCTCTGCCCTGTTGTACAAACCCATTTTTGCAGAAACCTACAATACTTAATAAAAAAATGAGACACACCAAACACATATCTGCTGATGACCAATGCTATTTCAGGGGTTGCTGTAACCTTAACTTCTACACTCATTTTAATCAAAATCTCCAGAGCACTAAAATTAAGGCAGTAGCTGAAGTGGAGTTTAGCACTTTGAAATGGGCCATTTTTAAGAGCTTCGGCATTTCCAAAAGAATTTCTATTAATATTTTTATAATGTCGGTAGCCTAACAGGGTTATAGGCAGCCTAATCATCCCACGTAGTACAGGCAAAACATTTCAGAGTGTGCTATTGATGAAATGATAAAAATAATAAAAACATATAATTAAGCAGAGACAGTTTAACAGAGTAACTGATTCGGCTAATTAAACCTGTACAATATCCCTTGATCTAACATTAGTTTGGGCTATTTATTTTATATTACTTGTGCTGAAGAGGTCAACTGCTAATCTGATACAAACACCTCCTGGTGCTCATTAGCATCTTACCATGCTACTATGATGCTACCATGTGGTGACACTTAGCACTCAGCTCTTCTTAGATGATGTTCTGAGTAACACTTCTGAATCTGCACTCGCACTGGAATTTACACGGGGTCAGAATACAATTTTTATTTTGCAGCAGTGTGCAGCCTACTTACTGCATGTATATACATAGGCATATATATCTATTTGTATGTTTTCATGGAAGATCATTTGCGTTGAAATGTATTGCATTTATCAATTTAGCCATGTTTTACAGGAAATAAAATGGGAGTAATTTAAAATGGTGGCTGTTGCTTTAAAACATTTTTTTTCCTGTTGCATGGCAGATGGATGGCTATAATGCCATCACTTGATACCATGCCGAATTGTGACTGTGTCATTTTGTTAGAGCCTGCTGATTTTGTATAGAAATTTGCTGTTGGATTAGCGCTTTTGCCAATCCTGGCAGAAAAAAAAGGCTATTTAATGTGTCTTGAACTGCCATATGGTGTGGATAAAAGAAGTGGTTTCATGGCAGTCATGAAATCTGATGCATATGAGTAAATCCGTGTGGCTTTGCCATATTCCCTGTCATATAGTGCACCTGCTGCAATCAGGTATTTTACATGAAAAATATGATTGTCATAGCTCTTGATCCTGGATGTACCTCAGTGTCAGAAAACAGTACATCCTTCTGACGTTTTCAACTCACATGCAAAACCAAGACATGAACTGGAATGTGAATTGAGGAAACTCCCAGCTTATGGCACAGCTGATTCACATTATACTTTAGCATAACATTCATCTAGTATTTTGAACTTTATGCATAATATTCACTCAGAATTTCATGTTATTTTACGAACATATTTAAATCTCACCATTCTCTTTCAGGCTAGATAAACAGAACATACTATGGAAAGAACTGATAATAGCACTGCCTCCAATTCAAGGAAAACTCATGAGTCTTCCACTGTTTTACTGTGATAAATCTCACTCTGCTTCTTCATCCATTTCTGCCAGCACTGTGAGTCCAGTGATATCCACTAATACAATTCTTATCTTCTTTTCCTTCACTTCCTTTTTTTCTCCCCTTACTCCCTAAAAAAGCCTAGAAGAAAGCAAACGGAGGCAAGGACGTCTTCAATCTAACACTACAGTTTTCTCCTCTGTTGAATAACAGGAGAAATTCTGGCTCCACTGTAGCTTCAGTATTTTAGCCAGTATTTTTCATGCAGCAGACATTCTCAAAGATGTTTAGCAGTGAACAGATTTCCTTTAGAGTATATGTGAACATCACCACCATACTGAAATATAATTATGCTAATGCTATAAGCACTAGCAAATTCTATGTATAATAATGTTATTCTTATCAGCATTCAGTTCGTCAGACGTAAGATATCTAACTAACCCTACCATTTTAAGCACCTAATTTTCAGATTTTCAACCTCCAGACTGGCATCCAGAAACATCAGTGTAACACCTAGGCTCTGCATACAACATGCAAATTACATGAAAATACCGTGAACCACAACTCTTCATTTCTGTTTAAGGCAGCTTTCTAGGAGAGGAAGCATGGGGCAGTGTGAAGGTGACAAGGAAGATGGAGACAGAAGATCTTTCTGTTTATTGCACAACAGAGTGTGGCACCTCAGTCCGCTCTGGAGCACAGAAAGCAGAGCCTCAGAAAGCCCGGCATCCAAACCAATTAATCCTCAGAGATGCTGAAAGAGTTGTCCTGGCAGTTACAACTTCAGCCACCCAAGAGGTCACATCCTGCTATATTCTTATCACAAAACCCCATCACTTCAGCAGAGTAGTTGTAGGAACGCTCTTTAGTTGCATTCAGTCAGAATTAGCTCTGTTAGGAAAGACCTATTTAAACACTAGTTCACTGTTGACTCAAACAGGTATAGGAACTTCACACAAACACATCACAGGAAAGAATGCTAGGCAGGGCACGGCCATCAGCTGCAACCAGGAAATAATGTACATGTAAATCCTACCACAAGCGTGCCTTTCCCTAGGCTGCTTCTATCTGCAGGGCAGACACCTCAGCTAATGGAAATAGCTTACAGATGCTTAACAATACTTAATACGACATTGTTTTGCACAAGGAAGATATGAGAAGTTAATCAAAAGACAAATCCTCACATTAGGATATATTCAGTAACCTGTCACTCAGAATCTGGGCTTGTGGAAATATCCCTGAGTTCAGAATACATGTGGGCAGTGCCAGGTTAACCAGCTTATCCTGGTCAAACCCCGCACACAGCTTTTTCACAAAACCTGGGTTCAGCCTTAAGCACAGCTAGAATTTTTCTCATCTGCAATGCTTTTTGAAACACTTGTTACAACGTTGTCAGTGTAATAAACAGCAACGTCGAGCAGTATTTTCTGGACGGTATCCATTTAAAAAAAAGCCAACGGATTCCCAGGAGGGTTAAAGATCCTATCGGTGTTCAGAGATCCAGGCTGACAATGTCACACCTATGCCATGGCACAGTGTATGTACTGCCCTGTGGTACAAGTGTCCTGGCCTTGCAAAATGGAAGTTCCACAGCCTCTGCCTAACTTCAAGCATGTGCTGAATCTAAGGATATTAAGTGATATTATAGCTCTCAAGAAAGATCAGTTAAGAAGCCATAAGGAGAGTATAAAGAAACAAACCATGACAAACTAGCAATATGTGTTTATGTGTGTGCTTAAGACACTCCTGTAGCTGTTCACCTGGTTCCACCCTGCTCAAAATCTCTTGGTCATTTTTACAACTTCTCACCACTGGACAGGTCCAAATTATAACATAAAACAATATCAGCCATCTCTCAAGGTACATCAGCTCTTACTGCTGCTAGAATTTTCTCATCTACAGCTCTCTTATATCCAACATGTTGGATTTAGTTTAGCAAACAACTTTTCTGGAAATTGCTTTGTGTGCATTGCATGTTTTGCTAAGTGATATTTCCCCAGAGCTGGCAGATCACTCCATAGTAGCAGATGTGCATGTTTTAGAAAATCACTACCATAAGGAATAGCATAATTATATTTACTGCTGTTTGTTACCGCACCACATATCGAATAGTATAGATACTGGTACAATTGAGGCTTGCTAAGAACTTCTTTTCTTCCTTGGCATAATATACTTAATTACTTTTTTTCCTCTAATTGCAGCTAAAGATCACCTGCTCGCTAATAAACTTTTCTTGCAGTGTAAGCCAAAATGAGGGCCTTCTGAAGGTAATCGAGGATGTGTCTTAAGCATCAGAAGACTCGATTATATCCTTTTGAGTTTTCCACCTGCCTTCTAATTTCACTCTAATACTGGCTTCTAAAAAGGTGAAATTATTGTAATAGAACATGCACTTCTGAGACACTATCCTGCTAAATTCAGTGATATCCATGCATTAGTTATCTGCTGACCCAAAGTACTACACGAAGTTCTACAAGTATTTAAAGTTTACTATTGAAGATCTGACAAAAACCTTTGGAGTTATTTTTATGTTCTGATCCAAAGGGAATTAAAAAGGTTGGAAATACTGTCCAGGGAATGATAAAATGTCAAAAAGATTTTATTGAAAACATGGTGCCTGAAACACTGCAGAAGCTGTTTATTTGATAAGTGTTCATATCCCTTTTTGTTTAATTTCTGATTTGAGAATACATATGCTGATTTCTGCATTCTTTCTCATTTAAATTTCAATGTTGGTCCATTAGTCCTAGATACATTGTGAATTTGCAGCCTTTTGAAATCTTATTCTATTTTCCACAAATATATGGGGCCAGAATAGCCATCTTTAGATTAAAGGAAAATAAACAGAAGAAAAAATATTGTAGGAAATGAAAATTACCTCAATTCTCATTTCCCTGGCAGTGCCATCTACCAGAACAGCTTCTTAGAAATGTGTAGTATATCTTTAAAAACCAAAGAACACAGATGACAATATAGAAATCTATTCCCTTAGGAAAACCCTTGAACTCTTGGCCACTCTAATTGCAACACACTGTCCTGGCTGATCTGTCTTACAACATGGCTCAAGTTTACACCTGAGAAAGCATCAACTAGTGTCTGGAAAACTAGTTTGCTCTTTCGTAAAAACTAGAGTTGAAATTCATGGTCTCTATACATGTTTTCTGGGGTAACTACTGTAAAATAGAGACTAGTGAGGAATGAAATACTGTATTGCAAGACTGACAGACTATGCATTAGGTAATTAAATCCTCTGTGTCTGTTTGATTGAAGTGCAGAACGAACTGACCCACTGTTTTTCCTTTAACCAGAGGGCAACTATTTGGTTCCATTAGTCAATTATTTAAAAGATACAACTACAACTCCTTTGAAGTATTCTTTAGTGTGTTAGTGCTTACAGGAGGTTAATAATTTAACATTAGAATGTCCACTAACATAATGCCATGGTCATGAATAAATATAAGCACAAAATACTGGTAATGGATCTTGACTCCATAATAAATCTAACAAATAAAATCAAGGTCAATGGTATGAAATCTATATAACTTAACATTCAGCTTTTTGATGCCTATGTTTTTGACAGCTTTAAAATTCCAAAACAGACACAGGTTTATTTCAACATAAAGAAAAATATTAACATACTACACTTTTGAGCTATCAGTGTCTAAATATCAAGGCACCTCAGAATTTCTAATATTCATTTTTCCTCACAACACATAATGAAGAGATCAAGTCCTAGTATCTTCATTTAAGGCTGGGACCAGAGATATTCTAAGCATCCATGGGAAGTTCATGCCAAATAGGCAACCCCTGATTACCTAAGTCCTAGGCATGCCTTATTCACTAAACCAGCCTTTATGTTCCCATGACAAAACTTGAAAAATACTGTCTTGGTTATGAACAGCAAGCATATACTTCCCTTCTCATAGAAAGAAGCCAAGCTCTGATCAGAATAACCCCATTTCCCCCCAAAAATCCAACCCACAGAATTACACTCTTCCATGCTTTCTTTATTCAAACATAGCAGCATTGCTTTAAAAAGCTAAAGCTGGAGAAAAGGCAAAAGCAATTAATTTCAAGCCTTCTTACATCTAAGCAGCAATGATCACCTATCTACACAGCAAAGGATGTTCTTTGCATGTTCTTTGCTGACCTAAACTACAGTGGTGTCCTATCAATGGAACTGTAAAAAGTCACTGCAGAAATACAGTGACAGTATGGTAGTCAGCTTCCCTTTGCTTCTAAGTCTTTGAGGACAAAGCAGAGGAAAATGATACATGGGATTTACTACATCCGATGAAAAGGACAAAACATATCTTGAATTCATTGGCAGCATTGCCATTGACATGGGAAAGGGCCTTCTGAAACACAAGTGTCTTCAAAGTTTATTGAAAATCTTGTCCTCAACTAAATTATGGGTACTGACTGTGTTTTAGGGAGCTATTCTCTCATACAACATGGGCTACAGCTACACAAATAGAGTGACAAGGTATTTTCCGTGGTCTAGAGGGCCAGTGTTGTCTCTCAGCTTATATCCACGTGCCTTAACTCACCTCCTGGAAAAACCAGCATAGCCCCATCCAAACCACTTATTGGAAGCTGTTCTTGGCCCATGTAATTCCTGAAGAGATCTCAGGAAACATGTGGAAGTACGCTACTTGACACTGGCCATATTCAAAAGCATGGTCGATACCATGACAACCTTTTAACAGAGTGGATGATGACATGACAAACACTCAAAGCTTTTCACTGGCATTTTCATTTTACTACTACAGTCGTACTGTGCTGACCAGGACCTTCTGAACCTCTCTGCTCCCTCAGACAACTGTAGTTGGAAGGTGGCCAAGTTCTTCTAAGAGAACCAAAATTTTTATCCCACACTGTAACAGCAAAACATACTTCACAAAAAGACTCTTATTTCATCTCCTTCTTCAACAGTGCCTTCCTACTCCAGCTGTGACACGTACTCTGCCATACACCAAAGTTCATAGTTATAAAAGTTTATGTAACTGATGACTACTTTTTAGAAATAAACGGTTTCATAAGCCTGTAGATTATTATCAGCGGAGAAGAAATCAAAGGAGAAAAGATGGAGATGAAATGTGAGGAACTTTAAAAGAAAAAGTTCTTATGCCATTACCCTTCCCTAGGAAGGAGTTACTATCCATTTTTATCTTTGTGACATTCAATTTCCTTTGACTAGCAGCCATATCAGCATCACAACAGAAGGTGATCCTCTCAAGAATTCATGTTTTTTCCAGATAAACAAAACTTGGACAAGAAATGTACAAGAAAATGAAAAAGCTCAATTGACTTAAATGCTTTTCTTCTTACAGTTATCCAAAGGTTTCCTATTCAATAACTGTCTTATCATTCTGACTTGCTTATTTATCTACATTTTTCTATTAATATTCTATTTTTAAAAAATAAATTGTTTACCCCTCTGAATAATCTTGTATTTTTTAGATAAAATTCTAACATAAATGCCACAATAGGATGTAAACAAAATGTACTGAACTCAACTAATTCCACTGTTTATCCTGTCCTAAAACTCTGCTCCAAACTTCTAAAGACTGAAGAGCCTTAGAAAAAAATTGGACTAATTTTTGATAAAATTTTTAGTATTTTATGGTTTTTGTATTAAAGTCAAGTAAAACAGGAATTTTGAGGTTGGGGTTTTTTTTTATATTCCTGAGACTTTTCTTTTAACTTGGTACTTAACCTCCTGTTTAGATTCTCACTTCACTGTTATTGTTGCAATATCTCAAAATTAGTGTCAAGAGAATAATTCCGCATGGTGGAATCTAGAAAAGGGATTTATATAAATCTGAATGAATCTCAACCAAGAGGTGCTGAATGGCTTTAAACCTTAACAATGGTCTTTGGGTAAGGCCCATAAATCCTGTGGAAGCATTCTAACTGCATCAGAGAATTCTGCATTAAGCCACGCATCTCCTCTTTTCTTCCTGGTTCAAAATCCATGAAACAAAGCAGAAGGCTGATTGTTCAGCTGATAGAAGCCCAGCTAGAAAACCTATTTGCACGGCTGAATTCTGAGAACTCAGTAACGAGTGAAAAGTCAGCTAGCTATATAACAGGGGCTGGACTACTACAGATTTCAGATATCTGGAGACTGCAGTGCTAGTTGCTAAAAATCCAATTTTACTGGTCAAACAATGAAAAGATTTAATAAAGTGTAATAATTAGACATAATACATATTGTGTTTCTATAATATAGTAGTATTATTATAATAAAGTATGATTTCCACATACTTTATTAACTTTCTTGAATCTAGAAATTAATTTTTAAGTATTACAACTCAGTATTTATTTTTAACTGCTTTAATACCCAGTAGCCTTTTTTATAATTTTGTGAGAAATAATATTTATTAAGTATTTATTCCCTTCATTTTATGTCCTTAAAGCAATCAACCAAATAAAATATCTACTTTTAGAAGATGTGTTTTTACAAGTGCAGATAGCGGTGCTCAGGTATTTCCAGAATTCTGATATTGATAGCCATAAACTAAATGAAACTGGTTTTAGAAAAGAAATCTCAGATTACAATTTGAACCAGAGGAAGCTTTGCTTTTTCTGGAAGTAGCCAGTTATCAAAGACTGGGGAAAGTTATAGATTATCTAGATATGTAGAATAAAAGTTTCATACATTAAAGCTTTTTTTATCACTAAAAAAAAGTATATGCAATGTATCTTTGCAATATTGATGCAACAATTTCCTTAAATGCCAGCACATAGAAAACACTGGAAAACTGAAATAGTAATCCAAAATTCTGAAATCTTTCAGCTAATAGTATGGTTTTACCATTTCCATTTTCTTGCTTGGCAAGGAGGACGAGTGAAAAACTCTTGAAAGTTGCCACAATGTTACAAAAAAGAGGAAGAGCATCACATTTTTGATGGCATGAATTCCCCAAACAGCAACACTAAACTGCAAAAAACAATTACTGAAATGAATTGTTCAAAGTATTGATTTTCTTGAAAGAAAAAAAGCCAGAGCTGAGAATGAGACCAATTTTTTCTCTCTGACTAGCAAAACTGCAAAAGAAGAATAGAGTTTTAGCTGGCCTCAACCATACTAATGTTAGCAACAAATAACTGTCTACTATAAACATTCAAATTGAGCTAGCAGCTATACTTAAATTTGCTAAAACACCCTATCTTTTTGCCCTGATACAGAATGTGCATGACTGAATCCTGCAGAAGATTTACTCGTGCCATCAGCAACCATGCAGAATGCTAAGAACTCTCCACTTTTCCTATTTTTTCTGTCTAGGTGGACAATTTATTAATGACAATGTACCAGACCATTCCTGCCTCTTCCAGTAAGCTGAATGTAAACAAGCAACCTGGTCATTATTCAAAGGAACAAATGAGGCTCTTAACTGAAGAAAAGGAGCAAACAGGACTTCTGTGATGTTCAAGCATCTGAACAGTGGACCACTGCTTAAAGGATCTGCATAATACTTGTGTTCTTCACACAGCAGTGGCAGTGTGACTGGAAACAGCTGGATGAACTTCCCTAACAGTATTTTGGAGGCTACAGAATGGTGAGAAACTATAGCACAGAAAACTGATTCTCCAGTAATGGCTATTTTTATTGTCCTTTCAACTCAGTTGCATCCCAATATACTCTCCTTGCCTTCCGCCTTCAGCCCATTATGAATTCCTCTCTCCTGTACTTTGTAATGAAGTGCCTTCATCTTCCATACTGTCTGAATGCTTAGAGAAGCTATTCCAGAGAAAGCCTAGTTTCAATGTTACAATTCTTAACGTATGGAAAAGAAGTCAAACTCGGAACTGCACGAAACTCAGGTTTAGAGAAAATGGAGTATCTCACCTAAAAATTAAGCAGTATGTCTTAAGCATGTGCAAACTGTAACTTTCAAATATCTACAACTTACCCAAGTTGTGTGGATTTCTAACAGGATATAAAAGGTGTTTCTCTCTTCTCATGAAATGTCAAGTTCTTGCTCTAAAATATAACAGTACTATAAAAATTTCAAAGGAAATCTTTAACACTGAAAAGCAATGACTTTCCTTTGTCTCATTCTGAACCTTTTTTTGCAGGGCAGAGTAGATCTGATACAATAATGGAGCAGAACACAAGTATAGAAAATTCCATCCCCAAGCGGCAGACACAGGTAAAATTATAGGCAATTGAAAAAGTAGCAGAAGGACAGAACACTCAGCAGTCTTTAAATGGGGTAATCTTCAATGTCTCTCATGTGTAACTGTCTCTCGTGTATAACAAAGCATAAATTTAATATTCAGATAAAATTTAAAGTCTAAATTAAGTTAGAAAAAATACTGGGTAGCTTATTAAATAAATTGGTCAGGTTGACCTTTATCAACTTTTTTTTTCATATTTATATTACATTCTAATTCAGAGTCTTTTTTAATGTTGGAATTTTCTTGAAAACATAGATTTAAGTTCTTCACCAGGCCTACTGCTGAGATAAAGTCACATCTTAGTTATTCAGAGCACCCCAGAATACATCACCTCCTGTGCCCTTGTCCAGAAAAAGGTGGAAGGGCAGTCCAACTTCCACAGCCTTCCTTATGCTAAATGTAAAACCAATCACTCTTGCTACCAATCAATTCAACACTTCTATAAAAGCTTCAAATAAAACCCAAATTTCTTACTTTCACTATGAAACAGTCAGATTTAAATAGGACCTTCTTTCAGAAAGACTGCATAATTTTTAACATGCTTTAAAAGATGGAAGAAAATCATTTAACCTCCTTCACTCAGCAGTGTGAAAGGGCACGGGGGAGCTGCAGCAGTGGGTTGCTAACTCCCTCTCTAAAATGGAGCTCATTTCAACGACTGTACCTTCAGCAGCTGCACGAAGGCAGCTATAGACAACCAGCAGGTATGGAAACAATGCTATTAGACACTACTATAACTCTAAACAGTGTCTGCTATATAAACAGACATAATGAAAAGACTGAAAATATCCAAGAATACCCATTTTTCTGCATCTTCATCAGTTAAGTACATTTGTAACAATCTTGCTATCTTATAGGCAGGATGATAGAGAAAATGTAGATACTTAAAACTACAGCCAGACTGACATTTGTAAAAGCAAATCTTAATGGCAATGGAAATACTTGTAGAACTTTAAAAAATAATAATAAAAAAGGTATTTTCATTAAAATACAAGCAAGCAAACAAAAAAAACATTTAAAACATTTTGGGTGCGATAAATATTCTTCTAATGTTCTTACTTATCAGAAAGAAGTTTCTTTTAAGTGACTGTAGGACTTTTGTTCTTATTGGAGTCAAGCAAGCTTGGGTATGAAGACACAGAAAAAGAAAAATTCTAATGTTTTTCAGCTATTCTTCAAATTAACAACCAAAGATGATAATGCTTTTGAACACAAGTATTTATATATGCTATATGCATGTTCTTTTTTCCAAATTACCATTTCCCTATCTATGGGAATTCTTGCAATATACAGCATAACACTATCTACGTACTTACTAACAACAAAAAGATTCCCCACAATCTTCTTCTAAAACACATATAAAGTATTTTATCATACTATAAAAAACATATTTTATAGAAGCATTAATTCATGTGACCTGACCCCTTAAGGCGCAACCACGCTTTTTTACTGTAAAGATACAACTCTTTAGTAATTGGAATGTTGTAATTATATACAAGCAGAGAACTAAACATTCAAAGTAATTTCTTGCATTATCATTGGTATGTTGCAAAATGATGAATTTGTTTGAAAGAAGTTTTCTGTTAATCAAGTTTATAGGTTGTCATAAGTTGAGAAACTGTTATTGGCAGGTGAGTGGCCTTTAGCCTTTGGATTACAGGCATAGACTCCAAACTTTTGGTAAGTCAGTCACTGTGGCATTTTATCCATTGATCAGAAGGGGTTAGAAAATAATTTTTCTTTTGGCTGCTTATAGCTTTCTGAATCAGGATCTGTCCAACAGTTCGGAGCAGTCATATCTTCCTTTTCACTTTAGTTTAGTCTGATGTCTTCCCCTTGGCTTTCTCTTACTGTTTTTAAGTATTGCCAATTCTTTCTATCCCAAGCCTCATCAAGCTTTCCACAGACCAATTCCAATTTCTAATTTAGCTCATCTCTGTTAAAATGCCTCCCTTCACTCAGCATAATACTTAGCGAGTATCATGAATTCAGCTTCCTGAGGAATTCCATGTATTAAAACGATGCAAATTGAAAAAATGTAGGTAACATCTCACTCAACCCTCAATGTTCATGGACATGTACAGCAGCAGGTTTTACTCCCAGCCTCTCAGGAGACAGCTAGCTGCTTACCTCATCTAATCTTTAAAAATTAATTGCGAAACCACTGGCCATAAACAGAATATGAGAATTAGGCAGTCGGAACTAGATGAAAAAGTTACCAACCTCAGGGGAAATAATTTTCAGAAGAAAATAATGACTAACATTTCTGACCTGAACCACTGCTTCTGGAAGATAGTATAACTAGACACTTTCCCTTGACATCAGCACAAATTGCACTGTGCCCTTCATGTTAGAAAAAACACATTTGGGATGACAAGTCAAAAACAGGGAAAATCAGTTGTTTCAAACTGTATGTAAGGAGAGCTGATACAGCTCACCAGATCCCTTGAGCAGAAGTTAAAGTATACCTGTAACAAGATAAGCATGCATTTAACGCAAAACAGCAACTACAGAAAGTAAGTAAATAAAAGTAATATAGTAGCCAAAGAATCGTTATCTTGACAGGTTATGACAGCCACACAGCAACGAGCTTCCTGCTATCAAGGGAGTCCCAGATATCCACCTCATTCTTGTGATACACATTCTCTGGACAAAAAGACAAGATAATTTCCAATTGTAAAAGTATGGAAGGCTTGGAGGTGGGAAATCTGTCCAGTAACACGAGAATAGTAGCCATATATAAATTGGCTACATATCTTTTGAATGCATACATAATACAATCCTCAGACATAAATCACATAACATAAATAACCTAATTTACAGGGCCTGGGCAATCACAAATACGGTGGCAAACTGCCTTCTGATCTTATCATCCGGTTGCTTCAAAGATTATCACCATAGCACAGACAAGGGTGTAGCAGCTTGTCTGCATCATCACTGGACGCCAATCCACCTACACAGCCCTGCTGAGAAAGTGCATTACACAGAATATTTTGAGATATACTGCAATGGGATGAACTTCCATTTCAAATCTTCAGTTTTCAGGAACACAGAAGAACTAAGAGTTCACACAGATTTGCATTTTTCAGAAGTCAGCAATGAGAGCAAACCTGCACTGTTAAACTACTGAATGTCACAGCTGCTTTTTCACGTCACACTATGCCCAAAAGCTGAGTGGTGGTGGAGTCTCCGACTCTGGAGACATTCAAATCCCACCTGGACGCTGTCCTGTGCAACCTGCTCTAGGTGACCCTGCTCTGGCAGGGGGGGTGGACTAGATGATCTCCAGAGGTCCCTTCCAACCCCTGTGAGTCTCTGATTCTCTGATTCTGTGATTTATGTGTACATGCAGACGTCACACAAACCCGATGGAATTTAATGCCAGTTACAAATTCCTATAATTATCCTGATACTATCTCTTAGGAACTGAACGGTAATTAATTTCATAAAAAAGATCATTCTCTGCTGCATATAAGGTTTCTATTTGAAAGTAAATGCATCCAAACATCAAAGTTAACCGGTTGGAAGATGTGGATGTTCATGTGCAAAAGTACTTCATGCAGTTGTTTGTACTTTACCATCATTGGTAACTATATTTGATTTCAGACTCAAGCATCCTGTTAAGAGTCAAAAAACATGGCCTGCACAGACAATGAAGGACACCCATACCTTTTACCAATGAAAGTTTGCACAGATGTTGCCTGTGCAACATATCTTCAGCATGTAACATCTAGATGAAGTCATACTGATCTGGAACAGGAGCCATTTGAGTATTTTTCTCTAAAGAGTGAATGAGCATGATCACATGAGACTGTTTAAGTAGAAATTAGGATTGAAGGGTTTACCTGCCACCTCAGCTGCTAATTCACTGCAAAGACCTTGACTCAGCAATATATCCTTACTTAAAACAGCTTGAGTGCTGTCTTGAATAGGTATGGCCTGAAACTTTTCTATTTCCTGAATCATTAGTAAAGAAAAGCCCTGTAAATGTCTTTTCAATCATTCTTTTCAGTTTGCTTGGACAGTTATCTGTCTACATAGAGAATGCTATTTATTTCCTGTTATGAATATGGCTTGTGAGATTTAACTCCAAAGTGATTCTGAGTGTTGTAGAGTATTAGAATAACTGATGCTGCCTTACAGTAGTTCTTTCACCAGTATTAAAACAGTTGCACACAGATATATGTCTATTCTCCCTGTGTACGCCTCACAGACAGGTATATTAGCTATACTACGTATAAAACAAAGAAAATCCAGCCTAGGATGTGAAATCTAATCAGTGCTTTATTCCATGATTTCTGCATGAGAAGGCATTTCACTGGCTTTACCTGTGATTCTCCTCTTATTCTTGTATCCTGAACTATACTTGTAATTTTGTATTGATCTCAACATACGCATACCTATGAACACACAGACCATAACCCTTACATGTTGGCATTTTGTGACTACTAAGGGAGATAACAACACAAAGAGAACAGTGAAAGCCATTGCTGTTACGGATACAGAGGCTCAGCACTCTGTATCCACTAGTGTATTTGCTAGCTTATCTCCTTTAAAACGTGCAGAAAGCATAGGCACCCCAAACACACCACCTGTATGCAGTGTGAACTCAAGAGATGACAAGGAAGATGCAATGCCATCAGTTTATTCATCCCTTGTATTTACAGATGAAAGCTGGATTGTAGGCATTTTATAATAAGCTTACACCCCTACACCTGTCGACAAATTAATGCTGGCCCTTGCTGGCAGTTAATTCTGGACAGAAATGCTGTAGTAAACTAGACAAGATAAATGCATCTATGGAAAAGACTTCCAGCTTTGGGAAGCAAACAAACAAACAAAAAATTTGCATTCAGATTTCAATGCACAAATTACCTACAGGATTATAATAATGGGACCAAATGAACTGCTAAAATGCTATCCTTTAATGCTGGTGAAGTACTAATACCATTACATAAGAATGGTATTATTACACCATTACGTTATAGTACCATTGCATAACAATATCTTTAATATCAATACCATTTACAGAAGATGCCATTACAGGAAAGAAGTGCACAGCTTTCAACCAAGAAGCAAATATCAAGTCCAGTGATACCCTCATGATTGTTCTGTGCCAATGAACAAGATAAATCCAGCACTAACCCACCTAAGTGAGGGATACAAGTAATTTTTGGGGCTGTTTATCTGCCGTGTCTGTGAAACACTGATGTTTAGTCCTCAATTACACATTACTTGCAGAGAGAGACCACTAGTACAGACCACAATACCTTCCTGCTTTAGCCAACTGAGCAAATAAACGGTTGATCCTTTATTGGATTTGATTCCCTCAGTAATGTCAATTCTTTTAAAACAGATTGCCCGGTTTTGTCATTTCAGCGATCTCAAGGCTGTGTCCTGTCATCTTCATTTTAGAGTGAAATAAAGAAAGGGTAGATACAAGCCTAAAGAAACTATATCACAACATACAGGGCTTCGCTCATTGTTAGATAATGTAACTACTCTTCCTTGCTGAACCAAACCAAAAATATTTGCTCTGGAGATTGTTTAGGGTTCACAAAGTCATTTTTATGTGTTCGGTTAACTACAAACTCCACTTCTAGAAAAGCTCATATATTGAAAAAAAAAGGTCTGTGTGTTTGACTACAGCATGCAGCATTGTACCCGACTACCAGAAAGTGATCTTTTACAAAAACACACACACAAACAGATGTGTTGGTTTTTTAATTTAAGATACAATTTTCTAAGACTTTTCAAGACTTGTATCATATTTCCTGCGGAAAAACATTTTTCAACTTGAAAACCTCAACTTACACTTTACAGAGAGCATTTCCAAGATCACTGTAACCTCTACATTTCTCAAGTCAGCTACTCCTCCCAAAGCCCCCTTTCTTTCCTCTGATTTTCATATGCTTTTGGGCTATCTCTTTCTCTCCATCTAAAGCACGCTAAATAACTCACATTTTTCTTCTTTCTTTTTCTATCTGTTGTCTCTATAAACCTCAAGGAGCTGAATACTTAAATTTCAAAGAAACTGTGCAGAAGTCAGTTATCTCATTGAAATTCTAGGCTGCTAAATTTTCTCCCGCTGAGTCACCTGGGCCCAAAACTCCCATTAAAATCTGTGTGAAAAACCTCTCAGCACCATGTTAAGTTGCTTCATAGACTATCTTTCCTCAAGAAAGCCCATAAATCCCGTCTCATGGAAGTGTTCAACAGACTTACAAGGGAAAGGAGCATGACTTGCAAGGTGCCTGTTAAATTCCAGTTTCCTCATTTGCCTATCGCTGCATCTTTCCCCCATTTTTTATTTACATGTTGTTTACTTTTAATGTAAGCAGGGACCTAATTTTCTTATTTGTATGTAGAGCATCCAGAGGAAGACATTCCATACAGTACTAATAGCAGCTTTGTAAATTCCTCTAGAAAGTTAAAATTGAAGCATTATCCTTCTGCATGGGAGTTATGCCTTTTTTTTTATTTTGCTCTAACAGAAGCACCTTTCATTAATGCCTACCAACACTTTCAGTTCATTAATTCTGATTCTGTAAATGGAAATGAAAACAAGTTCCTCCACAGAGACCCCTTTTTAAAGGCAATATCTCAAGTCTGTGACTATGTGTCAAATTAAAATCCTAGAGTTGTGAATTCATTTGCGAACTCAAGCCTTAGGCAGCACATCCCAGTAGAGGCCTTACACTGCACACATACACAATCCTGTTGAAGGATTTTTAGCAAAACAGCACTGCCTGGAAGCAACTATACTAACTCGGACCTGAAGGTTTTTTCCTAATGCTTCTGGTACCTAACTGGACTCTGATTTAATCAAGATCCTTAAATTAATGACATTTAAGGTGGAATTCCCTTGTCTGAATACACACACTCAGCACCACTTTAGATCCCTTATGGATCCCTCCTACCACTCCTGAAGGCATGGGTCTACTGCCTGTACGGTGCTGGATCTGCTGGCCTAACAGGGATATCTCAGTGGACCAGGTGTCTAATACGGCACCACAACTGTGTTTCACCACCTAAACCAGGAATATAACAATGTCATGTCAATTCAAATCAGAGTAATAAAGTTGGGGCCATTAAACAAATGCAACTTGTATTGCCAAAATCCAATTTGAAGATTGTATTCCCAAAATACATGCAAAGAGCTAGTAATCTGTTTATTCTGCAGATGTCAATATAGTAAGGTGACCCAGTGGCTGACACACAGATTTAGTATGCTATACTGCTAGGGACTTCTCCGGCAAGTTGCTATATACCTTGCAATGAATTAGACTGGCAAACTGGGAAGGCGAGTAACTTGACATAGGTGAGGTAGTTGGATACGACAGTGAATAAGCCATAGAAATGGCTGGCAAGAAAACAAGTTTCTTCATTCTGACTGGGTACTGGGAAAGCTTAAATATTTATTTTGAATCATCTCAGTTTTAATGGTTTGCTGCGGTCTCTTCAGGTTTGTTTGTTTGTTGCTGGAGTTTTTTATTATTATTTTTATTGCTGGTTTTAGCATACAATCTTGATGAGGGATTTTAACTGCAAGGTGATTAATCCGTGGAAAAGTAGAGGCTGCAGATCTCATAACCATAGCAGCAACATAAAAGTCTGGTTGGAAAAAACACATTTGAAGAAACTCCCCCCACACATCAGGATAATTTCTGCAATATATTTATGGTGATACTTTCACATATATACACTTTACCGTTGAAATTCACAAACTCGAGAAATGGAACATATCTGAGGTCCAGAACAGTTCTCCTCACTCTTTCTCCCTAAATTGTTCATCTTGGCATTTTCAGCAGATCTATTAGGATCTTTCCAGTACAAATGTCATTACAGGTGCTCGAAATATACTGTGCAACTAAACGTACAAGGGGCACTCATCTTTGAAAATGAATACCCTAAACCCCAGGTTCAAAGCCTTAAAAGGTCTAAGAGCAGCTGTATTTGAGAATTCTGGTAATTTTAACCTCATATATCAAAGTCTCAGAAATCATTCTCCCAAAATAACTCACTTCAGGTCTGGAAGCAAAATTATGTATTAGTAATTACATAACAGAAATATACAATTGTGGCCTCCAATCCAGTAGCAGGGCATGTGTATGAATTTTATACTGCAAAAACATAATTACCAAACTTCATCAAAAACAGATGACAAATAGACCTGTTTGCAATATTATAATTCACGTTGTCCTTCCTGCAGTACTTCAGCCTACAGGTATGCAAGCTCTGCTCCAGGAAAGATCCCACACATATCAAGCTATATTGAAGCCTGCAGAGAATTGTGATTAAAATAAATCTATGCAGTGACTGTCTTCATTATTACAGTAAGCCATGAAAAGTTGGGTTTATGCCAACTAGCTTACCAGGAATTAAGCCGAGAAAAGCTTTTGGTTTTCTGAGCATTAGTAGTCTGAGTTTTTTTCTTCTAAGAAGCTTGCACATATCAAAATAAGGTTCAGGAAATTTTACTCCAGCTCAAATTCAATCTATCATGGGAACCTTGGATACTGTCAGGTTTCTGCCAGATGCACTTTGATTACAAATCTTTGTTTCATGAGCTTATAGATAATTCTGGCTGTTCAAGAATTACAGATCACGACAATTGAGTTAGCTCTACCAACTATAAATATACACTACAGCAGAAATTTTGGCCCATGTTCTAATTTCCTTGGACGATGTAAAGAACATGGTTTATTTGACACCATACCAACGACTGCACTATTCATTTGCCATGTAGTCACACTTCGAGTCATCACAAAGAAATGATGAATGATTAGCCATTCAGTATAAAATGTTCAGTATAAAATAGTTTTGTGGTCTGAACACTTGTAACGGTGAGGATATCATGTTCTCATTAATATTCATGTGTGAATTTTTCCTGAATAACTAAAGACTTCATGAAGCTGCACAGCATGAAAACATGAGTGTAGGCCTAAGAACTAAGTGTAGAGTCTTTTCCTTTTCACATCACTCTTTGCAGTCTTCTTGTAGTTTCATTGATTAGCACTGAAAAGTCCACAATTCGCAACAACAGTATCTCTCATCTGGTTGTTTTAAGTGCAAGGAAACTGCAGAATTCATTGTATAATTGCACATGCACACATGTGCGCACACATACAAGAAATTATGAACAAAATGTATAATCTTTCAGGTAAATTTGTAAGAAACTGTTATTTCCCTCCTTTACAACATAATGATGGGCAGCACAAGTTCTTAAATTCAGAGACTTGGTTTACTCGTTTAGGGAAATGTTTTCCAGTTGCTGAAGCACAGGTTTTTGGTAAACCCCAGAAACAGGCTTAATTTTCTGGTCCATTTTAGCTGCCATGTTAATGGTTTGACTCCTGAAAAACTACTATTCTTCCACATCTTCCTTACAAGCAAGGATTATACCGTATTATATTCCTAAAAAAATTCTACCTGCTGTAAAACATCTTAAAATAGACTTCACTGCATAGCAAACTTTTTTTAATTACTCACTAATCACTCTTTTATGGTTTAATTGAACTCCTTTACTACCAAAAAGTAGTAGGGAACAAAAGGAGCTCTCTGCCTCTCAAATGGTCAGAAGTCTGGAAGGTAAAAATGAGGTACAGGTCTTTCAGTGTTGAGACATACAAATAATCTAAAAATAGAAAAAGGTGGTAAAAATGGGTATTCCACAAAGAACTTTTACTTTCTTGACTTTTTCCAAGCCACTGGACTCCACAGGGATCAGAACTTGTTACCTTTTATATTTGGGGACCCTCAGGAAAATTACTTTTATAGATTTACTACTTGAAAAAAAAGATCAAAATTCTAAACTGTTGGTCACATAATGTAACAGATGACTGTCCCAAGGTCAAGGAAAATTTACTATCTAATTGAAACAGCTTATCTGATTTGGATTTATCTGCATAAGACTTCAATGTGCAAGCACAAAATCTAGCCTTCCCAGGAAGCCTGCACAGAAAAAATCTGTGCTTAGTGCTTAGAGGGGATGCTGAACCCAACTGCACACCTGCACAGAACCTCCCCAGTGTCACAGCCAAGGGCAAGCATGGTAGAGTCGATATGAGCACACCTAGCAGATGTGTCTTCAACTTTCAGATGTGAAATTCAGGATTGACAAATACAGTCCACAAACCCCACTCAACTATATTTCTGCATGGATGCAAATGTCTACTAAAATAAATGTGTCAGAAGACCCTTCAGAGACTGTCACAAAAGCTGAAATTGCCACCAAGAATCTCAAACGAACTAGGAATTTTGGCTCCGTATTTTCGGTTGCTCCCTAGTTCCAGAAGAACAGCAACAACTAGAGTGGCCAATGACTGACTTTTAGATTTCTCCCCTAATTCCAAGATAAACTGTTAGGACAGTGCTGGGAAGCTGCAGTGATAACTCCACTGTCAGTCTGACGCTTTCCTTCAGCAATGTATTCACATTTAGGAGATAAACTGTAATCCCATAAGGAGATATTGCTAATTATGTTTTAGGAGTATAATTTTATATCCATTCTTAAATCTAAACATAAACAGTTTTCATAAGATCATCAAATATTTGAGGTACAACTGGAATCTGTGTCACCTTCAGAGTTGTTCTTTATTATTTATGACTGAATCTCTTCTGCTAATACATCACTGGTACACCACTTGCATTTTCATCACTGTTCTGAAGCCACTAGTAAATCATGCCTATATTTCTCATACTATTCTCTGTTCGCAAAACCTGAATTAAATGTGAAGAATAGAAGCTGCACTCATGCATTCTTAAAAGCCCAGCACAATCATAACTCAAATACTTTCTCGCAATTTTTCTATTAAAGTCAAACTGGCAAACTTGTGACTCATCAAAGCAATTTTCTGATACAGTACTCTGAATCATTTCCATTGGGGGATTGGGCCACGGGATCCACCACCAGCAAATGAGGATGCAGCCTGCAAACGCACCAGTTAATGGATATTTAATCAAATGGAAGCACTTCTCGTTGGCACATATGGTTTTCTTTTTAAATCTAAAGGCTGATTTGTATCCTCTTCAGCCGTCTGCTAGCATGGCTTTTCTCAGTGGGGCTTTCTGGAGCAGAGAGACCAAGTGGCTGCTGCAGCAGCTTGAAAAAGACAAACTGTTGCGAAGAAGATCACACGACCTGCATGCCTTGTGCTGCTCACCACCACGTGGGGCCTGACTAAGCAATGAGCACAACTCAGCTAGTTTGGTTCATGCCTTTCTTCAGTGAAACAAATAAGGGAAGTGGGCTGAAAGAAACAAAATGGTCAATGGTCATTTGCCTCTAGCTTGTCAGCACTGAGCATTGCCTCAGCATACACTCGCCCCAAGGAAACTTGCAGTGTTAAATATTAGAAGGGTGATTACACTTTCAGGCAACAGCTGACCTAGCATTCCTGGGTCTATAGCTTAAGAAACAACATTGAGAATGTACGAAAAGAAACTAGGAGATAGGTTGGACATGCAGGGTAGATTTTGAGAAGTGTGTACCAACGCATACCTTGCAAAAACTGTGTACACGTTACGTGTACAAAGACTACATTGAAAAAAAATTGCTCACAAGCTAATTCATTATGTCAGATGAGAAGAGATGTATATGCACATTTGGTGTGTATTTTCATGAGGCATCAGCTTTTGAAAATATGACATCTGCTGAGCAAGCTGCTCTTGACGTGAATGAGGATCATGTATCTACTAATACATCAATTTATCACCCCATTAAAATGCATTACATTCTTCATCTCTAAAGATGACTTGATGGTCAGCCAAACAGGAATCTGACTTCCTATATACAATTATACTCTTTACTTTTCTGGGACCTAGTTGTCCACTTCATTCCACAGAGAAGGCAAAAACACTACAGAGCTTTGAAGAGTCAGTTAAAGGACTTGGTGAAAAGACTCCAGGCTAAGTTTATTGGTGCTCGGAGCAAAGAGTTGAACTACAAAGTGATTTTTTTTCTGTTAGAGAAGGATCTAACAAAGACAACTGAAAACACTTACTTCCAAGTATATGAAAGTTCAATAGGCTCAGGAGGAGAAGGGGGGAAAAAAAAATTCCCCCAAAGTTGTTGACACGACAATCGACACTTTTACTTATGTGTCTAAGATAACTGAGTTTGCATTAAATGAGGCAGTAACTATATGTTCCTTCAGTATCAATTGCTTGTAAAACTGCATCCACTGGGGTTGTAGAAGTCAATGAAAGGTGCATTCCTCCAGGAGAATCGTTAACAGCCGGATTGTTCTCTGACCTGCCCAGGTCATGACTTGCAAAGGAAGCTTCTCAGGGAGAAAATAACCCAACAGTGGGTGTAACTGCTGTTTTGAGAATCGTCACGATTATTACAGCTGGTGTCAACGCAAAATAGAAGTTCTCGGCTTCTCAGACAAATGAACAAGCAATGAGCCACTTTTGGCATCTTGTCAGGCCACTGTTAGATCACGGTGGTAATATATTGGACAGGCTACCATAGAAGCTGCTCTCCAGCCTTTTGTTCCTCCAGCTGCTCAGTTTTATTATAGCATATAATAGCTTGATAAAATGAATCTCTGGAACTAACAAATGGTTCAAATCCACATCCCATTTTTTGCTGCAGCGGTGCACCTCAGTTCTCTCCGTCCTCCACAAATGAGCTTCTTCTCTTCGACCTTGCTCCCAGGCCAGCCAGCACTTCTGTCTCTCTAACTGTGTTTGGAGAGAAGATCTGTCATCTGAAGAGAACACCTTGAGAAGATCCTCCCTAAAGCCCCTAGGAACTGCTGCTGTGATCTGGCTTTGATTACTGCCATCTCAGGGCAGGTGACAAACCTCTTTTTCTGTAGCTAGAAGTCTCACCCCTGCCCTGCTGCTGTACAGGGGACTCAATGTGCTGAGGAATTCCAGCAGCTGAGCTCTCATGCTGCTCTTACACAAAGAGATAACAAGTTGGCACAAGAGTAAGTACTAAGGAACAGATCGGATGACTTTCAGTAGCTCTTGTTCCCATACTTAGTTCTTTTACCTTAGCCTTTATGCTCATCAACACCCATTTTTAAATGGAACATTTGTTTGTGAACAATACACAAAATCGACTTATATTGCATGAATGCACTTGGAAGAAAGACTTTACAGGGAGCCTATTTCCTCTATCCTTATCCCAGGACTCTGATGCAGGAAAGTGGCAGAGCATAACCACAGGATTTTCTTTGTTTCATTTGAATGCACTTCAATCTGACCAGGCACCTTCTCTCCATACCTTTCCTCATTCAAGAGTTTTAGAAGTCTTGGAATAGACCCTATCAAGTGTAAATTAATTATAAATTTAAGTTTGGATAGCAGAACACATGTTCTTGTATTAGTACCAGGATATAAATCTTCTAAATGGATTATTTTTACAGTGTTTTAAGGAAGGTTAAAGAAATATTTGCATACCTTCAATTTTACCAAGAGGAAGAAGAAATAAGCTTAGGTTATAATAGAAGAATTACAGTACAACTATTACTCTCTAATTAATTCTGTCTGTAAGTAAATCAAAGCTCTAATTATAGACACAAAATCTGCTCAATATTGTGGAATATTTATGCAAAACATTATTCCTAGCACTTATCAGCTAAAATATAATGTCTCACTAGAGCTGAAGCATCAATTTTTAAAAGAATGTCATCTTTTTTTGCCACTTCTTTATAGCTCAATATATGGAGAGTGTCTGATGAGAGTACAATTTCATTTTTTTAAGTACTTAGTAAATCCCTACTGACAACTGGTACAATTCTTCCTTTAAGAAACATCTGTCTTTAATTCAAGAAAAAAAAAACTCCAAAAATCCTTAAAATGGCACTTCTCTTACTACTATGAAATAATGTTCCTTTAGCAACACAGCTGTCAACACACTTTGAAAAATTATATTTGACCTTCTTCTCCATGTGCTGTCATTCATATTTCATTACATCATTAAATAATAACTCCCACCAAACCCTCATCCTGCAAGTTACCCTAGCTAGGAAGACTTTAATCTACTCCGCTCAACTTAGCGAGTTGAAGTTACTCAGCTTTTTTCACAAAAACAGATGACTTGCTCACCAACTGTTTTTCTAGAGATGGTACAGAAGAAAGGGTTTGGGATACAGACTCTTTCACTATGGAACACACTGCTGTTCTTCTGAGAGCATTAAGTGATTCTGTCTCACCAAAGAACAATTAAACCTTAATGTCAATAAAAGATAAAATGATGTCATTTTCATGTGACAGTGGTGCCATTCATTTTAAAAGCTTTTGAGTGATGACTCAGTGGTTCTTGGCAAGATAGATAACAGAGGCATTCTAGTAGAATTAGACTCTGATTCTCTAAAGTGTGTATATTTTGGAGTTATTTCCTCTGTCACTTGAAAATGAAAGAGAAATTTGAAATAGACGTTTAAATGTCAGTGGACCTACTTAATGAGCTGTGTAGGTTACTGCAGTTCCTTTGTTTCTTTTATTTATTTATTTTAAAACAGCACTATGACAATTTATGGTTAGAAAGGAAAAAACAGTAAACCTCACAGTCAACAGCCATCATCCAGTCTAATTTTATTCCATGTTAATTTAGAGCCCGCAAATACTACACAGGCTCCTGACTACCCGACATTCACACAAAAGTTGTGGCAAGCATCTGATCAAACATCATCATAAACCTAGAACAGAGGCCGAGTGCACTAAAAAAGGTATTAGCAAGATGGTATGAAACCATTTTTTTCAAGGTATTTTCACTAGATCTGCATCTTCCACAAAGGGTGTTGAATATTTTTAGAAGATCTGCATTTTCCTCTAAAAGAAGTGTGGACACAAGAAGTCTCTGCTAACCTTTAAGGTAATTCAAAGAAGATACATCACAGAGCAGAGTGATTTTATGAAGCACAATAACTTCTATTGACCTACGAGTATTTTAGATTGTTTTAATCTGGCTTCAGCTTTAAACTCCACAGTTTCAAAGGAAGTTTGAAAATGATCACGTCACTTCTGTCCTTTGAAGCTTCTTCACCTACCCTTGCTTGGTACTCAAATCTCCCATTTATTTTGCACAAACATCTAGAAAACACAGCTTATTACTCTTCCTGATATTATTAGGACAAAATAACTTTCACAGAGGAGTTCAAAGTAAAGGTGAATTTTGCAAATATTACCATTTCCAGAAGACCATGAAAAGGGAAAACTGCAATAGAAATTAAGTGTCTTCATCAGCTGGAACACATGTAAAGCAAAAAAATCACTCACAGCATCAGACTGCATTTATCTCATTTATCTGTTTCAGCCCAAGCTACAGGGCCAGCCTCAGAAAAGGCATACTGGGAAATGAAAGTACAACCACATGTTAGGAAACTCGATAATCATAACTTCAGGGATCAGTGGGGGAATCAGAGCAAGAGAAATCTTAATTTTGCTAGCTTGAAAAATGACCCTGAACAATCTTTGTCAATCTTTAAAAACAGGCAGACTTCTTCCTTTTTGCTACAGGTCCTGCATATGGGAGGGGAGAAATAAATAGTGCATGTGTGTGTATGCACACATACAAATACACAGAATTCATTGTCCCTGGCAGACAGAGGAGAACTTCAGGCTGATATGTGCAATCCCTTATGCACCTGGGCAAAGGGAATGTAGCAAAACAACTGCATTACAATGGTGAGAAAATTAGCTTTGTATCCTGTCAGCATTCTCAGATGCCAGAGGCTGAAGACACTTCTAGAGAAAGAGAGGAGAGTAAAATAAAGTAGTCACAGCTGTTTCACCCTCTGCAATGGGGTCATATTTGGAGCAAACCAAATTCAAAGATTAATCTTTTGATCTTGCTTTGTCATCCTCCTGTACACCAAAGAAAACACAGTGTGTGTCACTAAATCTTGTAGTAACTTCATCAGTGAAAAAGCTAGTGGGTATTTAAGGTATTAAGCTTATTGTAGTCAATGTACTCACTGCAGATCAAAAGCCTGTTTTTCAGACCACTCATTTCCTTTCATTGCAATGCAAAGAATCCAGTTCAGAAAAGAGAGAGTGAATGGAATCCTCTTAGGAATATTTCAAGAAAACTGGGCTACCTAGCTGGGGTATGCAAATTATAAATTCCTTCTGACAACTTCAGGGTACTACTTTTAAGCCCAGCTAGAGGCAGAAGTGCAAAGTGACAATGTATCATCTCTATAACTTATGCATTTATTTATTTATGCAGTTCATATATTTAACTCTCCTAACACAGTTAAATTAAGAATGCTAATGAACACAGGGAATCTCCTGAGTCAGTCAATCTTCTTAATATATTTTCAGAGTTCCAATTTCTTCCAGTGTTAAAATTCCTGTTTATAGTGTAAATGCTATTAATTATTATAATAATGAGGAAACAAATACATTTTTCCACCTTTAAATAGATAAACAATCTTAGTAACATAGCAAGTGGTGATGAGTGATGTTTATCTTCTGGTACAAACTTGCTAATGGCATGCACACGAAAATGATATTAACATAAGTTTGCAATTTAAACCCTTGCTCTCTAGTGTGAGGCTAGTGTTGACTCTTCTTAAAAGAGAACTCTAAATACTTTTCCTGACTTCACACTTATCTGCTGAAAATATTGGTTTCCAAAGTGAAGAATGAGGAGATGGGTCTGGGAAATAGGGATAGAAACAAAGGTTTAAAGGCAAGTATTTGGAAACTGATATAGGAGGTTTAATCAAAATGCTGCTATGTCAAACATAGTTAGAAAATAATAGAGTTGGCACCTGGACAACTTCTGGAACTTCATTTGAGGTTTTCCTATTTCTGTAAACAGCACAGCACTGAGATGAAACTCCAGTGGTGCTTCTTTCATGAGCTCATTTTCTATTCTTACAACAATGCACCTTAATTCCAATTTGATGAGTATTCCTGCCAGCAACACATTTTCATTTTCATAAACCTCTGTCTGGGGACTTCTCAGAGCTGACGGTGCTGTTTTAGGGCCAATTTCTTGAAGCCATTGCTACCTATTCCCATCCACACAGTCTTGCCAAGATGCACAGTTCATACTATGGTGCTGTCCTGACTAAGTCTAAATTAATTCTTTCTATTTGAGTTTTGCTGCTACAGCCTCAAATTTCAGTTAACTATCTCCCCAAGGAACTTTATTATGTCATCCATTCTATTAAGAGGACAAAATTAGCTTTACTTACTGGTAAATGCTGATTAAAGCTTCTGAGGGCTGAAAAGTTAGAAAGGTTATGGATTTTAAATCATGAACTTCCGTACTTATGTGCTAGATTAACTCCAAAAATTACAGTGCTCTTTAGGACAAAAAAAAAAAATTCAAAATTTTATAAAAGTAGATGGAACACTGCTCAGAAGATGCTTTGTAGCACTATTTGTTAATATATGCTGAGTTCTTTGTCCTTCTGTAGCACATAATTCTATTCTTCAGACCTTTCTTCTCCACATTCTAACTTCCTGCTACTCTTCTTTTGATAGACGTAATATTCTGACACTCTCTGTCCTCAGAGTCTTCTTCCCAATCCCTGTTTAATCTCTGGTTTTATTTCCACTCCTTTCTGTCAAGAATTGCAATTCTGTTCTTCCTTGCAATGCCTCTTGCGTGTTTTCATTGTACTAATTTTCATTTCTGTGACATCACTATACCAGCAATCCTTACATCCAGAGATAGTGACTACATTCTCTGGTGACTATTATTACATTGCCCTGGCTTCTGCCTTCAGGGACAAGCAAGGCTTGGTCAAACCCACAACTCTGGCTTCCAAGTCTTCCAAAGATCTGAGAGAAAAAGTAACATATCGTTCAAAAAAGAATTATAATGAAACATTCGTCCTCCAACTGCCCACAGTTTTAAGAACGTATAGGTATTGCTATTTAGAATCACCCTAAATACAGGTAAAGACAGACTGATTAGAAGAGTTTGATCCAGGAGACAGGATGTCTGATCAGTGAGACGTGTCAGTTGAAAAGATTACTAGCATCGCTTCGCAGAGTAGTCAAAAGCCAGAGGTCAATCAGTATTTAAACTCTTAAGGTCAGTGTCTGTGCAGCAAACAGATGCTGCAATGACAGCATGTGTAGGAGTAATGACCACTAGTTGCAATCCAGTTAGTGCATGTACTTAGAGCAATAAAAACATGGTGTAAAGACTTCAGAATGGTCTAGCAACTAGTATGTATAGCTACAAGGAACAGAGCCCAGTAGCCAATCCAGTGCCACTTGTATCTTCTATGCTAGCCATTCTGTACTAGCCACAATATAGTAGGGAACATGTTCACAGACGAAAAAAGATTAGGCACAATACACATATTCAGAGAGAATGATGAAGAAGCAACCAAAGATCCACTAAAAAGAAGCAGGAGCAAGCAGATGTATGACGTGTTCTTGTCCTTTCTAAGATACGACATGATAATACCAGCTGTCCTCACTTAGGAGTTCCTCCAGCATACTGACTCTGCAGAAAACACAAGGGTAAAACAACCAACATCCAGGACATCAAAAGAAACTAATCAGACCTTCGCATCAGCATCCAACTAATTCTGTCCTATGAATTACAGTACAAAAGAAATTAAGATAAAGCTCAGGGCACTAGCTTTACTTCCCAAATATATTAACAAAATATTTCCTGACATACGATTTTATCAATAACACCTTCAATACCAATGGCTGTTAAACTCATCACGATAATGTCTGCTAGAGAGAGCACAATCTGTGTGAACATGAAGGCAGGCAGCAAGTGTGAGCTTGATGGGGTACACCCAGCAATATACCTCTTACAATACGTTGCACTGTTCAAATTTGCTACTGGTCTCCAACGGTTTTGCCTGTGGCAGTATGACTTTCCAGAATTCCCACTGAGAATATTATTCATGAGACCTTCTTTTGAAAAAATTAAAAATCAAACATATAAATATATTACAGCTAAAGAGCAATGCTTTGTGTTCCTTGATATGTATTTTCAGAACACTGATTTTGAACAGTAAGTTTCATTTTCCAGAGTTTAGCTACATGAAATACTATACAACTGTCAAACATTTCCCTCCACTAATCCTTTTACCTAACTTTTAATAGGGTTTTAAATCTTTATTAAACTTTGATACTTAATACATTTGATATTCTGCTGGATGCTAAATTTTTTCGTCTAATTATTTTACTGGCAACATCTGTGTTCAGTAAATTGAAATTCTCTAAATAGGGTTATATTGTATTAATAAGCCAACATCTCTTGGTCCTGATGTTTAATTCATTGTTTTTTATTAGTATATTTCCAGAAGATTTAATTTGTACGTATTAAAGCACACCAACCACACGGCCTCACACTCAGGATGAGTTTCATTAAGCGTAATCCCTAGTAATGAATCTTTTCAAATCTCTCACACAAAACACTCCTCCTCCCTTTTCATTCCACCTCAGATGTTTCCTGAGAAACTTCATCAAATTTATTAGGAAGGAAGCTTAAAAATTCCCATTGTGGTATGAGGTATCAATCTTTGCTGTATATAGATCTCCATTCATCCCATGTGTCACCATTATTCCTCCAGCAAGATTTTAGGAATAAAGGGGGCTAAAGGAATGCTCTATCCCACAGCTTAAATATCTGCCAATTGCAGCAGTATTTACTAACAGACCTGAGACTGTGGTGTGAAGTTCTCTCTCTCAGGGGACCAACTCTACCTTCATACTATTAATTATCTCTTTATTTCCTACATATCATGTAGCTGCAAAGGAGGTGCAATCTTAAGATAGTAAGAAAATGATCTTTTTAGGAAAAATGTAATTTCTCACTAAGGCACACATATTGGAATAAAGCAAATTAATCATCTATTTATTTACAGCACATGTTTAGCATTTCCATGGGTTTGTGTATCAAGTCCTGATTACAGGATTACCAGAGCCTGTTTTTAGCTAATCTGTTTTTAATGAATGTGTGCTTGCCAGCCTGGTGTCCCCATCTCCATCAATTTTACTTCATTTGCAATATTTTAACTTTGCTCTGTGCCAAACTGAAAAAAAAAGCTCATAAAACTGAAGAAAAGTAGTAGAAGTATTTTGTAAGTCTTAATATAAAGCTTTAATTAAGGAAAGCATTTAAGCATGTGCCCGATTTTATGCCAAGGCTTAAGCACATGTGAAATTAGTCCTAAACATTATGTTGAATAGGACTCCATGTATCATTAACAGTTTAAATTGAATTGCAACAAAATAGTCATCTATGTTACACAACTTTTGTCTTCATTAAGTCATCAATTTCTAAGCCAGGGACATCACTACAGCTACAACCAGGCTCAACAGCCAAGGCAAACTACCACGACAATAAAAAGCAAGCTTGTGCCCACCGATGGGATAACTGGTGTACTATTCTCCGTGATAAAATGCCATTAGAATAAGAATTCCTCAGGGAATTCCTGAAGGCCACAGTAAGCTAAATTCTAAATATAGTTTGAAAAGTAGCCTTTTGCTCATCTCTTATTCAAGAATCAGACTTGTGCAAGCCCAACTCCCAGGGAAAGACTATTTTAACATATATCATATAACAAGTAATACCGGGCAACTAAGGATTCTCCAGTCATGTGTGAATCTAGAGAGATCCTCAGGCCATGACAAAAACTCTTGTAAAAGCAGAAAAGTAGGGGGCTGAAGCTCTAGGGAGAAGCCCACACGATGGGGAAATTTTCCAGTGGTTATTTAAGCCAGTTTTCGGGAAACTCTGTAATACCAGAGTAGAACTTTACTACCCTAAAGTCTCAGGAAATTGACTTCAATGTCTTGCCACACTTGTTCAAAACTGGAGCGTTAGGCAGATGATAAAATGCTAACTTATTACATCAGACAAAATTCTAAAATTCCTGATATGGTGTCATCTTTGAGTGATGCCCACATCTTGCATAGCTAATTTAAGTCTCTATAGAAAAATTTCCTCTCTTCCACAATGAAAAACAACCCCCAAAACAGTAATTTCTTGTTCAAAAAAGAAAAGCAATAGCAGTAGTATATGGGAGCCATGCAGCTAGGAGAAAAAGATTTTAATTCCAAGTCTGCATACATTTGAGATTATTAATTCTAGATTCTTTGGTTGTACACAGTCTTCTGAGACAGACTGGTTGGATTAAAAGGCTACCACGGAACAGACTGCAAATGTGTTTTTCCAGTTGAGAAAAAGTCTGTTTAAGGTGGAGACTAAGAACTATTTTGAAAGCTGTTGCCATGCACTGGGATGATCTCTCACCTTTCAAAGTTAATTTTTGAATTAATATTTTAATTGTTTGTTTATATTGTACCTTCAAATCACCCAACTATGAGTTTCGCAGACCCCTTATAACTCTCTTGGAAGCTTACCATGAGATCCTGTAGAAAATTACTGGTGTCTGGTGGCCTCCCCTGAAAGGCTCTGGATCAAGCAGAGAAGCGTTCAAGGCTGTTTTTCTGATGGCTGTCCCAGCCTCACCAGCAGCGTAAGTTAACCTCAATTCCAAACACTCTGCCTCTTTTTTTAAATCGTATCTCAAGCTCCAAGAAGATCCAGTCAGGACCAGAGCCAACACAAGGACCTGTACCAACTGTGCTACCAACCCCATCTTACTTCTGCCAGGAAGTGATCTCTATGAGAAAATCATATTTTCTACCCTTTACATCTGTTTGCTCTGTCACATCACTGCTTTTATTTTCAACAATACAATAGCAAAGGAAATAGGGAGAAAATTTCTTGATATGCAAAAGACTATAAGCTAAAGATGCCCATTTATGAAAGTAAACTCCCCATAATGTCTAACATTCACCTGTGACTAATGAAACCATGGTAGTCAAATCAGTCATTGTCAAATGTCTAGTAAGATACAAATTCATGTATTTGGATTAAAACATGTAACAGACTTTTGCCTTCATACATAAGAATAAAATTAGCAAGTGTACTTACTAATTCATAGAGGAAGCACTTAGGTTTAAGCGTCATATGGCTGTGCCAAAATACAGCAGATCTGATGACCTGACCTATGATTAAAATGATGAGCTACATTCGTTTACACTCAATTTTTTTAACGATAAATCTTTTTATCCCCTTGTTACAAAGAGAAGAGGTTAGCTCATGTACTCAGAAGCAGAACAGTATTATCTCATCCAGAGGATGAAGCAAAGATACAAGATAAGGAAATTTTAAAAAAAAAATTTAAATGTCAAGTTACAGAAGCAAACTACTTACAGTGAACTGTGTCTGGCAATTCATACATGTGCGTATTTTCTACTATAGACCAAGTAGGCTTCGCCAGCTTCCTCATTCTTCACAGTAGAAAGTAAAGGAAAACTACTATCAGACTAACCATACCATTCTCTAGTAAATGCAGCAGAACATGATCTTATTTGCCCAGACACAACTCCTCAGTATATCGTTTAAAGAAAGGGCCTCCAGATGAGTATCTGTGTAAATGACCTCAGTTACACACGCTGCTTTTGCTACACTGGAAATGCTGCTGGTAAAACAACGTGCAAACCAAGAAGGAGCTGACAAAGTTTGCTGTAAAAGGGGGAGTAGGGAATTACCTGTATGCAAGAAGCATCAGGAGCAGCGCTGCTGTGCAGCACAGGCCATAGGGGAGTACCCTCTCTCGTACATGCACTCTTTTGTGCACAGACAACCCCTGCTGACGGCCAGTGTGCTCAGGGGCTTCTGCCCGAGCAGCCCTCCCAGGGAACAGGCTCCCAGTGAGTTGCTCTTGCTTTCTCCTAGGATGGCTTCCCTTCACAGGGCTCCAGGTGAAATGGAATATATCTCATTAAATTAGTTTTACTAGGGAAATATATTGAGGCCTTATAACCAAACCAAGCAACCCATCGAAAAATCAGCATCTGAAGTGTCAGAACCTGTAATTAAAGACAAGTAATTAATTCTACTGTGACAGATAGTCACTGCCACTACCTGTAACACACTGTTGAATTCTGCACACGGCACATGCGTACACATAACTTACATACATCCCATAAAGCACACTCTTTTTGTGCGGGCATGGTTCCTTTTTCTCCCAAGCAAGATAAACAACAGTAAGCATAGATGATGGTTATGAATAAAACCTCTACGGCTTCAAATAATTTAGTTGTGTAAGTCATTCACCTCATTTCAATGTTAACTGCTGCCTGTGAGGACAAATATAATCAGCTTTGGGCTTCCTCTATGGTTTGTTTTTAAAATAAAAGTGAATGTAATGTATGTGAAACCTGCTGGTTGGCTTAGCCTCCCTTGGGAAAGTCAGCCACGGCCTTTGAAAACAGACCCAGTTCCTCGTCTGTCTCAGTAAGACAGGCCCCCTCAAATGCAGAGGGAGTCTTGCTGAAAAAGCAGGAAGGAGGGAAGGGGGGGAACCCCAACCCCCAAAGACGGGGCTGGGAGGGAGGGCAGGGGGAGTGGAAGCAGGGACTCTTGCAGATGAGAGTTGCGGCAGAGAAGCCCCCGTAAGGACAGCTGCCTGTTTTGCAACGCAACATCAGCAAGTGCAAACCACCCAAGCAGAACACCACAGCCTCAGGTTTGGAAGTGTGAGGGAAGTACCAAGAAAAAGACAAACTCAGATGGGGGGACAACCAGCCTATGAAGAGGGCTACGGTAAAGCAGCATAGGGAAGGAACAAATCCTATTAATAAATTATTTTTTCCTGAAGCAAAATTTTCTCAAACATTTTCACATTTGGGTCAAATATGTCCAAATGAGAAAATTGCATTGAAAAGTATTTTTCCATAAGCTTTTCTTCTTAATAAACTTCTGTACACTTCAAATCTATTTATAAACAAACAATTTAAAAAAATAAAACCATAAACTACCTTTCTTACTAACACACACACACACTGAATGCAAAGGATTACCTGCCTGTAATGTGATGCATAGGCTTTGTTCTGGCAGTTTGCACAGGAATTAAATATCACTGAAAGAACCTAACATCCCTGCATATGCTAACAAGACACATCAATGGTGGGGAAGCTTTGCCTTTATAAGATAACAGAATCTGGTCCTGTGAAGAGGGAGACGTAGCGTACTGC
Source organism: Burhinus bistriatus (assembly GCA_013397275.1). Taxonomy (NCBI): domain Eukaryota; kingdom Metazoa; phylum Chordata; class Aves; order Charadriiformes; family Burhinidae; genus Burhinus; species Burhinus bistriatus. The sequence continues at coordinate 400,924 of VYXH01005331.1, forward strand.
AACGTCAGAAGCATTACTGGCACTGGAAGCACCCAGGCTCTCCTTTGCCAACACTACTCAACTCTGGCTTGGAATGGAGCATCCGTAATGGGAGATAATCATTCAACTACCCCATCCTTTTTCCCTGTAGAAAAATCCCATAAAAGATATCCATTAATTTTCAGTTATGGTGCTTTTTTGTTATGTCAATTTTTGATTACTTCCAATGCCTTGACTCCAGCCACATTTTTCAGATTGGTTCTCAGAACAACTAAAGAAACCAGTAATTTTTGACAGATAATAAATCCAGAAATAAGAATGACCCCAGCTAAAATCCAGCTACAGTAAGCAAATTAACCAGTCTTTAACTTCTAGAGGACACTGTTCTCCTCAGTGATAAGGAAGGTTCTTGCTGCTTATTACTTAATGGGTAACATACATCTCTTTCATTAGGGAAAGAAGAATATACTATGCAGTTGTATTAGCCAGAAATTGAAATGCTTTTTGCAATCCAATTTCCTTTTAATTTTGCTTCCAAACAGCACATCCTCAGATGAGAACACCAAATTCTGTCACTAATTTAGCATTTAAGTCAAACGTATAAGTATTTGCCGCAGAACTGAAACTTCGCAATAGAAATAAATCCTGTTATTTAGCCTTTCGTTTAACTGAGCAACAATAATTGCATTCAAACACTCACAGCTGTAGAGAAAAGTACCTAACCTAAAGCTGATGATTTAAGTTTTTTAGTTAGCTACTGCTGACGCTTAGGAAACTCTCAAGTCGTGGGTTTACCCCACCTACTTAAATTACTTGCTATATCATTCAATGTGGGGAAAGTCCCAGCTATGTCCTAAAGGTGAAAGAACCTTCAGATGAACATTTTCCCTTCAACAACTTCTGCAATGAATTGTCAGTACACAAATTTCTAGCACCTTCATTGCTAAAAATTTTAGGACACAATGATGCATACGGGTTCAAGATGAACATAATGGTTTAAAGACTACTTACAGATTACAGTTTCATTTCATATTAATTACCACATAAAATCTGTTTGGTTTAATTTTCTTAAAGTTGCCATAAGTTTTGCGATCTGCTACACTATTTTTACTGTAGAATTTGGGTTCAGCTTGCTGTGGCATACGTTGGGCGTTGATAATCGTTAGTGATATTTTAAGCTGTAAATGATAACCAAGTGGCCTATAACCATAGTACGTCAAACACTTAAGCTGCATACCTAACAGCGGCTAATAGCTAACCTGGAGTTAGTGAGATCAATAGGGTTGCATTAGTGTAAGTGAGAGGAGAAAGCAGAACTACTAACTGCTGGAGCTAGGAAGAAATTACAGTAAAATTCCCCTATAGTCAAGTAATTTCGTAATGGCTCATCACAATCTTCGTGATGTGTTCTCTTGAAATACTCATTCCTTGTCAGATATGGAATAGCTGGATCACTGGTATATTCGAATGTTGTTCTTTTCACCCAGAAGTACACCAGTAGTTCCACTGTGTCAGTACATACGGCCTTGCTGCAATCACAGGCTGGATCAGGAATATTGTCCTGTTGTTTGTTTCTGTGACACAGTTGAGGCTCTCTTTGCTTGTGTTAATACTGATAGTTACCACAAGTTATTGCTAGATGCGTTTTAATGTTCAAAGAAGAATTAGCAGATAGATTTTCAGTCAAGTTAGTTTTGAAGGCAAGTATAACTGCCATAAAATCCAGTTCATTTATGGGATCATGAGAAGATTCTCATTCCAGTCTAACCAACCGTCCAGTATATAAACCCTGCCAAGCTTAGTGTTGGCATAGACAGACAGTTCATTAACAGGAGCTACTGGAGCAGATCTTCACCCATCACATTGGTAAGCCACCCCTCATTAGTTTCATAATTACACTGTATATGTCCCACACACCACATATCATGTTTTTGAGCTATTAAAATATAGCTTTCATTTTCTGAAAGGCTAACCACATTAAATCACAGAAGCCAGGAGTAGCACTCTCTTAAACAAATCATAATTCACGTTAGACATCTAAACCAACTTTTTTTCTGAATTACACAATCTAGCAAGGTGCAGTATTGCTGATCTTCAGAAGCTGCTTGTTCTTCAGAGATCAGATTTTAATTATGAAGAAAATGACATCCGTGATGAACAGGCTGATAAATGAAATAACTATCTTTTGGTTTGCATGTGGTATTCTAGGTGCCATTATTCTCACCATCCCTTGAGAAAAGCTGGAATTGCTCTTTAAATCAAAGTCACTTAGACTTTTTTATGACCAACAGACACACTGACAGTACATTTCACAGACAAGGTATTTATGATGCAACTCTGTCAGGACCCTGTATACCCTTAATTCCTTTCACAAGAAGCCACAGAATTTTGCATTGAAGTACTGTTCACCTAAATACCTACACATTTATTTTTCCCAATGAAAAACACAAAGCAAACATGCAGGACTACGTGGGCAGCACTTCTAATGAAATGTCCTCCACAAATTCAACAGACATCTAGAACGAGACAGATCCAGCTACAGCATTCAAAAGCCAACGTCTTGCATGCTTCCACACAAAATCACATACAAACACACTTCTCCCAGCACCTGTTCCAGCTGACAGCTTTTTTGTCCCAGTAACTCAGAACTATTTCTTTCTGTATTGAAAACACTTCATCCTTTTGATCGTATTACCCATCGATACTGTAAGTACAATTTTGACTTTTTGACAATTGTGCTTTTCTAGTTATTACTACAAACATACAAACAACACTGGCAAACATGCAAGAAGGTTGCCTTCTTCCTCTTCAAATGTTGGCATGCAGGTAAGTTACGGTGCCTGTAATTAGATCTACAGCAAGTAATTGTACTGAGACTGTTAGTGTACCCCACACACACCTTCCTGCAGAGGAATCAAGCAAGGGAAAATGGAACCAAGGTTTGATGTAGTTGCTTCTGGGTACGTGTGTGGCTACTAAATGCATAGCAAGTAATTACTGTAAATGCTATACGCTTACATGGCTTTTCTGACAGGTTATTCTATCTGAGGGAAGCATCTCAAACATTTAGCTAAACCATGAAATGTAGGTACTAATTAGTTTGTACTGTAGACTGCAATTAAAATTGTACACAACAGGAAGGTCTGTATTTAGAGGATTTAGGATTTTTAAAAACCTGTTTTTCCTACCATCAAACTCTGTTACATTTAAATTTGAACTCTTTTCTGTAGTGCCTAAACCTCATATACAACCGTATTACTTGTGTACCCTTCTGTGTTCTTCCACATACTCCTGAAGCTATCTGTAAGCCATTCCCCAACAGATTACACTATTACTTTGACTGTTCATCATATCTGTTCTCTCAGATGTGAAGCAGAACAATGCATCACTTCTTAATAGTGTTTATGTGAATGGCATAATAAAGACGTTTGCAGAGGTACGCTATAATGATTCTTGCCTGTAAATGTTACTGCATTCCAAATTTACAGTTTAATGGGAAAAATTACATACTTCCATGGCCCAAATGAGACAAAACCATTATACATAAATACAGCCACTACTTTGTCTTTTAAGAGCACCTCAAGATTCTCTAGAAATCCAAAGATGAGAATCTTAGTTGCAAATGCTAGACACATTTCCTCTATCAAAGCAAAAAATCACCTTTTATTGCCTTTTCCATTTACTTTGCCCAAACTATAAGTGTATCCAGTCTTATTTGAAGCTGCAAGTGATTTACATTCAAAATAGCCTACCAGTAAAATATTTCAGTTAGATTTTGTTTTCTTGACTTCCTGTCTTGATTAATCCAAACTCACACTCCCCAGACCCTCTCCCAAAATAAAAACCATTCAAACCCTTCTCATTCACTTTAAAACCTCTACATTTATCATGTTTGCCACCCCCCACTTTTTTTCCCTCCTTTAAAATTATACTGTGAAAATACTTTGGGACTACCCTGCAATATGGAAGACTTCCCTTTTAGAAGAACAATGAAAATGAATTATTGAATCCCTTACTACTCCACAACTGTAAAATGTCATCAGCAATTCTTATAAGATCACCAGCTGTTGAAAACGGTTTGACTTTCTACACTGACCTTTAACATTTGTAGTTTGCAAGAGGATCTCTGTACTTTTACATCTGCTTAAAAAGGATCATAATGAAAATGAGACTAACGCTAAAAATTACCTCAGAGAAATTTACATGTGTGTGTGCATGTGTATAGGTGCCAATAAGCGCTCACCTGTTCATAATACTCATTCAAGGCTTCCAGTGAATACTTCACTATCTCTTCTAAAATTTAAATTAAATGTTAAAACCATGAGAAATTCTATTACACTTAGCCTATATGTGAATGTGACATTTAATGTGCTTTGTTTTTTAACAAAGAATGTAATCAGGTACAGCACAGGATAAAGACTGGTGGTACCTGGTCATAAACTCAGTAGGAAGGACAACAGGATGGTTCGTAAGGTAAAGGAAAGGTAACGGTGGGTAAATTGGTTATGTGCAAGGGCTGTTTACAGCCAATGTTCTCCAGTTTCATAGGCCACCTTCAGAGAGCACTGTGCTCCCTCTACATTCACAAAACAACTGGGTTTCCTAACTGGTATAGTTATGTTGTGCCTGTAGCTGAAGATCCAGTCCAGTGCGAGGCTGGAGACAATTACTACCTTGTCCTTCACCAATTTCTTTGCTTGCTTGCTAAAACTAAGTGAAACTTTGACAACTTTATTATGAATTTCCTGTAAGAAGGGAACACATGTTGATGCCCAAACAGGTCTCATGAAAGCAAACAATAAAAAGATACGAGTGCTCTGGCAATGCTTTATCTATCAGTTGAAGTTCTTCAAACATCTCACATAGGAGGTGTGAAAAACAAAACCTTCACAAGGTGTCTTGAAAAATATTTGTTTTGTTCAAATGCTGTAAAAAACCACTACAACAAAGTGTATATGAGCTACTAGTTACCATGTTGTACATAAAGATAAGGAAATAATATAATACAAAGGGAATTTGAGCTCATTTTTTTGCATCCTCTTATTATTTGTAAATAATCGAGGTATTTCCTGCATATATGCCTATTCCTGAAGCATACTGAGCATAAAAAAACCTCTAACTTTTAATGGTATAGGAAGTTCTTCACATGAAGTGAGTGATATCTTCCACATTAGAAGACGGGTGTCAGAGAATAGAAGAGATTTTATCAATTACTATTAACATCTTGTGGTGTCAGTCTGAGAATACCAAATGTGGCTCCACAAAAATGGAGATTAATTCTTCAGTGGGATGCTTTGGTACAAAACTTACTAGACCCGAGAATGATAATGCTGCAGTCCAGAGCTGTCAGAAGCAAATGCTAGGTCTCAAAACAATACAACTCATGGAATAAATAAGTGATAGCTGATCAGTCAGTTATCAAAACCCACCTAACATACGAGGAAAAGATCCTCCTTGCTTACAGTCTTGCCTAGACTTTTCTAAAAGCTTAAAGCAAACACGCAGATGAAGCTTTGCAGCAAGAAAATATTCTACCTGCAACCCATCCCTAATCTCTGGCTGCAAGGTAGACAGATTATACAACAGGCTTTTAAATAATCAAAGGAAGATGTTAGATTAAACTTTTTGATGTTAGTCATAGTCACTGTTGACTTCCAGGATAAGAAATTAAACAGAACACGCTAAATGCAAATAGCACTAAACCACCAATTAAATATCATTTACCAACAATCAGGGAAATCCTAATTTCCTTTCTGAACAAAGCAAAAAAAAAAATATTAATGTTGATATTAAAAATATATTCTGTTTGATTTCTTTATCACCTTCACTAAATAAATTATAAATATTTTTATACCTCTATAATGTAGAGAAGGCACGTAATATGCTCCTCACACTCAAAAGCTAGAAGCATATCAATTTGTTTCCAGTTCTTTTGCATTTTATTGCCTTTCTTACATTGCACCCTCATCTTGAATTATGGCAAATTTTGTTCTACACAAATGTAGACCTACCCATTCTTGAATTAACCTGTGTTGCCAGCCTGTTGGGAGTCATTTTGTTTGAACATCTGGACCAACCACATGTTTCCTACTGAAAATAAATCATCATTTATGAGTATTAAGAGAGGGCCGATGAAGACTGGACTGCATATGTTCAGTGCATTATGAGGAAAATATTATATAAAAGTTGTGTTTGGAAAGTTTATGGAATACACTGAAAATGAGATGTGTATCTTGGTCTGTGTTTATTAAAATTTTACAGTGCCATCTGTATATAATCAATATTTAATTATTATTTAACACCTCAATTTATCAAAAAAAAAAAAGGATGTGATGCGTATCTGACCAAGGAGTCTGTTGGTGATTTTTTTCTACAAATTAAAGACAGCATGGGTCTTTCTTTAGTGGGTAACCGTGATCTCAAGAGAACCTTCAGGCATCCTTGAATCTGTAAGGGACTCCAGTGTTTTGTCCTCACATCCCTTCCAGAAGTACCATTTCTACATGAGCAACTGGAAATGGGTGCTGTGGAAATCCACTACTCCAATTCTATATCCCCTGAACATTCAGTCTTACATTCAGTAATACACAGGAATCCTTCCTTTTTGTTAGATATTCAATCCAATTCTATAGGAACCCTATAGCTTTTACTTACAATATACATATCTGGCAACAGCAACCAGTTAATTGGGAGTCTATCAGAGTCTCACAGCAACCTTAACGTAAGCAGTATTTCCCTGCACAGAATAAAGGAAAACATAGGCAGTTAATCTGAAAAACTTTTTTTCTAAAATGTCACAAATACAGAGACAATGATGAACAATAATATAAAGCTTTGTCTAACACCAGTCTTAAAGGCAGATGATGGGCAAGTAAACTGGAAGAACTACATGAGGAAAGAAGTTCTGTAAGTACTTATAAAACCTGGACACTTCTCTCCATCTCCTTGCATTCTCAAACTGAAGTGAAGCTTTTCTATCACCCAGCAATGAATTTTCTCTTAATCTTTTTTATACCTTAATAATTGCTACCACATCTACACATTGAACAATCTTAATTCTTTTTCAGGTGATAACTTGAGCCAAAAAATATAGGCCAGGATGGACTGAAACTTCTGCAAAAAATTTTACTGGGTTTCATTGGTGTACAAGGACCATAGCCTCAACACTCTACTATTAGGAACCTTAACAGTAAAACTGGTCTAAATCTTAGGTAACACTCTGTTCAGCAAGGTTTATTTCATAGTATTATTGTGGAGGTTTCAAAGTCTCAACTCCCTCATGCCTGTGATTGCATAACATGACTAGTTTTGTAAATAAAAAACAAACAAACAAATATTCCTGGTTGTAGCAGTTATGGAGAAATGCTTGAAAGAATGATTTAAGTTTGGGTTAAATAAACAAACCACAAAGAGAATCATGCCAAACTCATTATTTTGAAATAAAAATCTTCTGGGTACCAAGCCAAACTCATGATTTTCATGTGCCTGACTAATGCCTTTTTTATATCCTCACACTGATTATGTCTAATACGTACCACAACACTCACTGCACCTACATTGTTAGGGCTATCAGAGGGTGTGGAATGAGTACTTAACAATGGTATGCATCATGCACTGTAGATCCACATTATTGACTGCATAATAAAAGTCAATTAGAATACCAGTGAATGCACTCAGAGCCAATGCATGCCATCTCCTTGCTTACGGAATTGTTTGAATGCCAAGAGGGTTCCTTCCATGAAGTTATATAGAGAGAAGTGGGACACCGATTTTGAGTATCAAGTGACATAATCATCTTTGGATTGATAATCTAAACACAGGCAGTAATTGCAATATAGGTACTGAAAACACTGCCCCCGCACACAGTTTCCAGAGTGTATTTAAGGTGCAGTTTCTGAATCTAAGGCCACGCTACAGCTAGAATGGACAACCTTATCCTTTTTGAGCTCCTGACCATGTCACCCTGTCCCTGCTCCCCTTGCATCAGTATGAGGCATGTGCAGACATGTAAGGAGCTAGACAAACTTCTTTCTACTGGATTAATTTTCAGCTAGATCTCTGAGCTGATCCACATTTTCATGTTGCCCCAGTATTGCTGATGCTGACACAGAAAACATGGAGGAAACATACTGGAGTGGAACAATACTGGGGAGGCAAGGTTCACTCACTTCAACAGCAGCTCATACTGAAATCTCTTTAAGCTAATCGCAGGAAAAAATTCTCTCCAGGTCTTCTCTAACGTTAAAAGGATCTTATCTGCTAACCAGGAAATGCACCTTGTATCCATTTTGAAGTTTTTATTGAACATGGCTTTTCAAGCCCAATTCAGAAATGACTTTGAATTAGCTGTACTTTTCAACTTTTTCCATCCACTTCAATACATGCTTTTCACTATGGGCATTGTCAGATAGGCTCTTCTCATGGCAACTTACCTCAGTAAAGGAACATCTTCCCTATTTCACCATCCCAGAATGCCATCGTGGGAAGTCTGCAGCCAAAACTGTAATTTTAACCTGGCTGTAATACTTAGCCTGCTTTTGATGAGAACTGCTTTAGAGAGCAGATATATACTGAAGGAGGACCTAGGTGTATTGAAAATTTGAATCTGCATCAACTACAGCACTTTTAATCCTGACCCAAGCCCTTTAGACTAAGCACTTTCCTCGCAGGCCTACAGACATACATCTAAGCACTACTATTTTATTTGACTGCTTAAAGCTAGATGTCTAATCTAAGCCCTCTGTAGTTATCTAGTCACTTGAGAAAGAAGGGAACTTCCTGAGTCTATCCACACCATGACTCCTGTTGCTAAATTGCTTTTAGAGCTGCATGCCTCTCTCCATTGACTAAAGAGGAGAAACTACAGGGCCAGCTTAGAATAATAACCTGACTAAACATAAATGAGATAAATACTATCCTCCATGTCTAAACTTAATCTTTATATTCCAAAACATCAAAATACCAGAAACAAGAAAGCAGTTCCAAGAAGACTGTAAATAAAACAATACTGCATGAGAGAAAAATTTAGATGTAAGCTGCAAATTTGACTTTCCTGAATTTGATGCTTTAGGCAAGCCATATGCATCTTTTTCAAGAAAGTCCTTGCCTTTATAAAAGAAATTATCAGTGTTGGTGACTGCAGCAGAGTTTGCCCTTTCCTAGATTTTTGTAACAATTATGTTTTGAAGGTGCTGAATGATTCCATTCTGTGAAATTTATTTCAGCTAATTAAAAAGTTGTATTTTTCTTCAAGGAGGACTATAATTCACAATGAAATAAGCGATTAATGCTTTCTAAGTCAGAAACCCTTTGGGTGAAAGTAAAATAGGTTTTGGAATAGACACACTTTCCAATCAACTTCATTGGTTAAATATTTCTGAAAGGCTTCAAATTTGAACTGAGGGAGTGCAGAACTGCATATAAAGGCATCAAACTTTTATTATTTTCCTTTGCCTAACTTAGAAACAGTAGAGCAGGTAAACACATGGGATTGTACACCCAAAGAACGAGTTACAACTCTCCAAATGCCATGCAATACCAGGCAAAGTGCCTGCAATGCCACAAACGGTGTAACAGAGGCAGGTGAGCTTTTGGAGTGGTTTGCGTATCATAGAAGCTGGACATCAGGAGACTCATATATTTACTATTACACTGAAAAGCCTGTATTAGAAATATCAAGGGCTTCTTAACTTGCATTTTTATGTATACATAAACTGCTCATCTGGGTAAGCAAGTAAACAAATGTATTTTCTGTAGAAATGCATTCAGCTGAAAAAGCCTGCAAACTTGTGCTGTATGGGAAAAAAATATATTCTCAAGCTGTTCAGTGCAAACCTTAAAGTGACAGGAATTAGTAAGTGTCAGTTCACTAACAATGGACCAGTGCACCACAACACTTTGAAAAATGCCAGTGACAAACACTGTAATATAAGTCCTGGAGGTGGGACAAAGGTGGTAAGCATGAGGAATGTGCATTTCCTCAGAGGCTACAACAGTAAGCATTATTCCTACTGTGCCAAGACAAGACAAGGGAGAACAAAAAATATTTCTCATTCTCTGTTATGCAGAGAGGCCTTCTTGGCTGGTGCAGGGTTGACAGAGGTGCTCTAAACAGCTCATTTCCCCACTGTAGGCATAGAGAACTACTTGCAGACACATGGTCCTCTGCACTGTGTTCATTTTTTCCTCCTGAGAGACCACAGAGGGGAATGACAAAAATGGAAATTTGATCACACTTGGTACAAGCAACATTTCCCTGGATGGTTCCATAAAATGTTGGCCCAAATCATAATTTGGCAGAAGCCATCACTGTTCTACTGTTTTCTAATTAGAGAGAAAAGAGTGCTTTATAGGAGATAAGCATTTCCCTCACATTGCAAATGTGATTTATGCCATGTCTTTATTATGACTTCTGCTGGCCTAGCTCTGTCCATCAGGGTGCTGAGGAGACATGCTCCAGGACTAACCAAGGACCACAAACTTCTCCTGCAGATGTGGTTACATAGCAAACTGGTATTTCCAACAGACTAGTTTGATTGTCTTCTAGCACACAATTTTAATATAATGATACATGGCACAGCCTTCCTGTATCACTACGTTCATTCTGGGAGCATGTGAAAGTCCTGAGATTGTTAGAGCTGTACTAAGGTGCCTCCAAGCTTTCTCAGCTTCTCTCCTATCAATTTCCTAAGGAAAGAAAGTCGCTCAGAACAGGATTCAAAGTCTTATGATGTTCTGTGTAAACACACTTAGTGGTTGGCAACCTGGGCTCCTCATTTAATCCCTACTCTCTTCAGTCTCAAACATCCTTGCTAGACCACACTTCATGCAGCCCTGTAGTGCACAGCAATGCAGACAGCACTAGAATCCCTGTAGAAACCATGCACACAGCATTAGCATCCCAATATGTATATTGTTTGCTCTCCAAAAGCCAGATCCTCAACAGGTGTTTCTCCTCCGACGTCACTGGAGCTATACTGATTTATTTCACTTAAGCGATCTAATTCAAGATTTTGTTGGCTCTACCCCAAAGCTGTCTCCTGCCCAGAGGTCTAAAAGTGTAAGAAAACTATCAGGCACTTTCAGACTGCTTAGTCTTTGACTATTCCCCTTTTTTTCTACTTTGGGACAAGTAAAAATTCTGACCCTGCAGATTTTAGGCAATTACTTAAGATTAAACTGTAGCATATCTTTCATTTGAGTTACTCAGATTTAACATTTAATGTTTCTCCCAGAAATGCAGAGCTGCTGTTTTCTCCCGACACACCACCACCACATTTTAAAAAGCCATATGAAAAAGTTCTAGAAAGTCTTTGGCTTCTTACATATCTGGAAACTCACACTATTTCATGCAAAAGCTTATCATTTTCTACACAGAGTAACCACATCTTCTTGGAACTAAAATAACCTAAATGAAAAAAGTTAGAGAAGTCCAGACAAGCAATGAGATTCGTCCATTTTTAATTCCTCACATTGTTTCAATAAGTCACTACTGGATAAAACCCAAGACCACGTGCACTCTGAGAGCTGTTCTGAATTCCACTTTGATTAGCAGTAATATGACAAAGTTAAATTAAAAACTACAGAAAATGTTACCAAAGACCTTATTCTGTTAGCACTGAAAATCTTGTGTACATGAAATAATTAGATAGGAACAACTCTATAGTAAAAAACTGCTAACAGGTGAAATGGAAAATAAGAAAGTTACAGCTCAGCAGCAAGCATTTGAGAGAAAAGGCTTATTTATGCACTTACTAGAATAAGTGATGTTTACAATTATGTTCAATGTCACTAGAGCAGTTTTTATTATCCATGCTCTTCCAGTTTTAGCTCTCTCCTCTCATCCTGTAACAGTGATTCATTTGGACTATTTTTTATGTTAAGCACAGAGTTCCAAAAATGATGTATGACACACAAGATTAGACCCAGTCAGTACCTAAAAGATTACCATCTTCTAAACTTCATAAAGATGAAACCTTTGCCAATATATTTTTCTCAGTTACTCTCTCTCTCCAACTACTAGACAGCGTCAAGATTGCAGAGAAGACTGGCTCTAACTCTGTGCCCAAAAAAGTGCTTTGTTATTAATTTGACCTGCTAAATATCAGCAGCGTTGATGTTTACTTAATACTGAATTACAACCAAGTCATGTTTTGTTTCACATAGTTGGGCATGGGCTATATTTGCATTATCATCATATTACTTTCTTTACTTTCACCGAATTGCATGTTGATGAAATAACCCACTTGACCATAAAAAAAAAAATCACTTATGCCATGTGGAAAAGCTCATAACCATATTTCTGCAAATGGGATAAGCATGACTAAACTCTTAAAACTATTCAGTTAGATCATTTAGGGCTGCCTAGGAATATGTGTTAGAAAAGTTAATCTAACTGGTGCACTAATCCTATGCATCAGAACATAACAGCAAAGAAACTGATTTTTAAAAGGCTATGAATTCATTATTAAATATTATATAGAAACAGCAAGAGATATATCTCAAAACACAACCTATGAACATATTACTTCACTCAAAACTTAACTTTTAAGGTGTACAATTCACTATGATACTTAATGTTTAAGAAAAATTTAAAATGCATCTTGAAAGTATATTGCAGATGTTCTTGGGATTAAACTTCCTCAAAGGTAACATAACATAAGGACAAATGCAGTAGTTTTAAGTGCTCAACGACAGCCAGGCATTGTAGTCGGAAGTAATATTTGTTAACATATGTTAACAATGTAGAAGGTGACACTTATGTAGAAATCTCTTACCTGCCTTGGTTGAATCTCTCCTGATAAGGTTTGTTCTGTGAAAGATGCAAATCTTTATGTATAAATCAGAAGCAAAGGTGTGCTTGGCACATCCAGTTTTCAGCAAAGCTCAAGTGTTATACGTGTAAGTAATAAATTGGCTTCTCAAAGTAGCTCAGACCATATTAATTGGAAACAGAGTCACTGCTTGCAAGGTTGCTGATGCTGCTCCTTCTGCTTTGTGCCTTTGCAGAGAGCTAATGTATGAATAAGCCAGAGAGCAAATCCCTTTCTCTCTCTTTCTCTCTTTACCTTTCCTCTTTCTCTTAAATGATGAGTTAGAGTTCAGTTTATTCTGCAGACGGTGGCAGAGGACAGGCTGACAGGCAAGAGTGTTGTTTCCTCCCCTGCCGAGACTGAATGTGTTGTGAATAAAGACAAAGCCCTCTACCAGTGCACCACATCACTCTGTAGATAAGAGCTGCAAGGATGTGCTGTGCTGTTCTTCAGCATGCAGACAAGCCTTAAACGCAGCCGGACAAACTCATCATGCTTTCCTCACTGAGGACTTGCACCAATAACTTTTCTTGGGGACCACACCTCTCTGCAAGAGGAACTCCATCTCTGCAGCTGGCAAGAGTTTTGTTTGCCTTTTGGAACCGGCTACCTATATGGTTTTATTCTTCTGCATCATAAAGAGCAATTTAGTTCTAGTTTCTCCTTCTGGCTAATGGGTAACTCACTGGATAAACTGCCAGTTTTCCATATAGTTAATTAACCCCTGTAAAATCCTTACTGACACTTCAGTTTTACGGTTTGTACTGAAGTTAGGCCTAAAGGATACCTGCTGAAGAGTTTTGCACATGAATAACAGTGCTTTTCCTTCTGCCCCACCCCCTCATCCCCCACCCTTTCTTTTTTCACTGTAAGTAAAAAATTCTACGTAAAATTATTAACTAGAGGGAATCAGGAATGATACCATCAGAAACAATAGAGTAAAGCCGACTGTAAACAGAAATTAAAAATATCTAACTGACAAACAGTATATAAAATGACTGATTTCAAAAGCCACACTGAATATATGGGAAATGCATGCTGTTTCAAGTTCACAGACAGTGGACTTCAAGTAATTTTAAGAAGATAATATTTATTTTCCATGCTCCTGTCTCTGAATATGACTACTAGCAGGTGGAAAAGGCTTAAAGCAATGTTATTAAAAGAGAATAGCAATCTTTAATATTGTATTTTTCAGATATGCATATACATACTTGCACATGGTTATATGCAAACCTATGCTTTAGTGTCTAATATGAAACCCTATCAGTCTCCTTTCTTGATACCAAAGGCAGCAAACCTTTCAGAAGAGGGGAAAAAAAAACCAAAACAACTTTTTTCCCTTAATATGGTCTGAGTTATTGGAAAGAACCTTCTCCTATCCGCCCCTAAATGATAAGAAGCTCTTCACCAAATATTGCCCCATTCATGGCTGTGAAATCTGGAAATCTCAAAGCCCCTTGAGCACCAAAGTGCTTGGACTGTGGGGAGAGAGGATACTTTAGGTAAGAAAAGGCAGGATAAGCAATTACTGAAAGCATCTCTGCTGCCCTGCAGAAGTGATATTGGATGGCTGGATACTTAAGGAGACACAAAATACTACATGGAAACCTAGAAACCAGACAAAACTCTTGACACTGTAGCAAAATGGCTATAGAGTGTTGGGGTTTTGTAGCACCAATGGCTAAGGAATGAAGCCACTCCTCTCATGTGCACACATAAACATCCACAGGCTTGTCATAGTGTAATACTGATCATTTATCATACCGAATAAAGATCTCTTTCCTGCAACGTGCCCTGGGCATTTTTCATTGCAACTGAAAGTGAATCCGTTTCGCATCGGTTCACATCCTGGTCACTTTGAGGTCTAGTTTTGACTAAAAGAGAAATTATGGTGAAATTAGAGCACTTTGGTCCAATTTTGTACGGTTTGAAAAGATAACAAGCATAAACATGATAGCAAGTGTTAAACACTGAAAAATGCAATTTGTCCCAGGCTGATATTTACACAGAACTGGATCCAGCTGTCAATCACATTGTCATTGTTTTAGTGAACTTAAATAAGAAGGCAACAAAGAAAAATAGTACGTGGCATTGTGTGCCAGTTTTATGAGTGCATGTATAGAACAAAGACAGTACAGTCAGTGACAAGAAACTTTTGACAAAAGTCATCTACTCATTTTCCCAAGGATGCTGCTCCCAGGTTTGTTGCATGTGCTAATGGGAAACTTGATTTTGTAAGGAAATTGCTATTCCTAAGGGAAATATTAAGCACTTGACACTCAGCTTTACGTTTGATTAAGAACTTAAATAGTTTGGGAAGGCTTGAGAACTACCACTGGTACTGAAGCCTTCTTGCCTCCTCCTTCCTATAAGCTAAAAAATTGAAGCCTGGATCAGAGGTCCCTTGCTTTTCTACTACTGTACAGTACAGAGGTGTTATGATGTAATATGGCAGTAAATTTCACTAGGAAGAGAAGACACACATACAAAAGATAAATTTCCCTCTAATACATCTTAGTGGGCCAAAGGCTGCACGGTGCTCACTATTTCCAAGCGGCAGAGGAAGCTCTCAGTTTCCACTGGCTTTCATACGAGTGGAGTACTCGGCACCTTACAGCCTTGCTGAGCAACTGCAGAATCACACCCAGAGTAGAAACGTGACCTAAGTTATAAAACACCATTAATCATCTATTTACATAGTCAGCATCCCAAGAGTTACAGATAAAACTGTATGGAAGAATAAACAAGAGATTATTAAAATATAACCACTACTCTAGGATTCAGAATCTAGAAATTAGGTTTTTAAGCTCGTACTAGTATCAGTATTTAAAAATAAAATGTATCAAATGCACTGGCACAGGACAACACAAAAAATTCAAACTCCTTCTAGAATTTCTTATTCTGTATAGGAATAAATCCATTATATACGGAAGAGTAAAGTGTCCAGCCCTGTGCAGGACGAAGACCTTATTTGTGAATATTCACAGCCATGAAATTACTTGCACAAAAATTTTCATGCAAAGAAATCATTACGAATACTAGAAGTATTTCACAGTGGAAATATTTTTGCCAGCCACTGGAAGATGCTCTTCTCATCATCCATCTAATAATTCATTGCATAATAATTAATGAGCAATTATTAAACAAAAAGAGGATTCCTTTTATGAGACCAAGTAATTCAGACAAGGAATGGAAAAAATTCTATGCAAGTTCAGTTGCCAAAGAAAGAACAAACAGCTTCATACTCAAAAACTAATCAACTTGTATAAAATAAAAAAACTAACAAACCCAGAAACTAAAATCTGCTCAAATGAGTTTCATGATGAGGTTAGCCTTATCATAAATTTTGTGAGTTTGGAAGCACCACAGTTTTCTCCTGTGAAAACGCCAGCAGTTTTGCCAAAATACCGTACGCTGCTATCTCATCTGCCCAACCCCTTACTGTGACTGGGATCAAAATTGTTACAATTGTGAAATCTGACTAAATTCTTCATTGCTAATCATAAGCAAGAGGGCTAGACATATCTGAAAAATATATGCACTGCTAATGCAACCAGTTCAGCTTATCTCCTAATTCAAACCTGTTTTCTGAACACATTGAACAGTAGTTATCTGAGTAACATCACAAAGAGAAATAGTTATGTTTGAGAATTGTGTAGCTCAAGCTTTTAGAAAAGGGCCATGAGATACAGATTCTTCCATTTGTAAGGCACTGTTTGAATCTAAAATACTTCAGTGGAATTAAAATCACTATTAAGTCATTGTAGCGTAAGGAAAGGATGACCTCAGGATATTCCTTGTTGATCTACATTGCAAAACTGTCACTGAAGTTAGCACCTATGGGGAATTAGTGAACAAAAATTATTGTGTAAATTAAATTTTAGGAGTTAATTCTTTTTTAAATGTTTTAAATGGTAAAGAATAAGAGGGAATTTTGTTGTTTTTTCTTTGTTTGGTTGGTTTTTTTCTTTAGTTCTAACAGAGTGGGCCATACCACCTCAAAATTCAAACAGCATTTCAGCTGATGGGTGAGGATGGGAAATTGCAATTGCAAATGGTTAGCAACTAGCAAAGTCAAAAGTAATAGAGACAATGTATCTTAGACTGGCAAACGTGGTAACCTTAATGAAATAGGTGGTGCTAAAATATCACCTCTGCCACTGACCTATTTTTTCATAGCACAAACAAACAAAATCATACCTTTTACCTTTTGAAGTTTGACCATAATCGGCAGGTAGTATGAGAATAAACAGGACTGCTTCCAAATCCCCATGCTGGATATATCATTTCTTTCAAATCAGATGGTCTCACATGAAAGAATGATGCTGCATATATTAATTGCATATTCCATTAGATCTTCACCTTCATCTACTGTGGCCCTATGGCCCCTCCCAGTTCTTTAGTATTCCTGCATTTATAAATGTAGAATATGTTTCTTTACAGTTATTCTTTGACTTGTACATTGCCATCAGATACAAGGAATATGAAGAGAGAGTGTGTGAGTAAGTAAGAGTAGGGCAAAAGGTAAAGAACAGACTCCTATTTACTGCTAGTTAAGGTACCCCCAGCTGTTTTGCTAGACTCTGATCTGTACTGCCTCCATGTCAATTCAGAAGCTAATTAACTCATTCCACGTGATTTCTTACAAGTATGAGTAGTTCACTGATTAATGTGTTGAGGAAAAAAAGTTTTGACAGTACTCTAAACTCTCAGAGCTGAAGAGTTACTAAAAAAGAAGTCAAACCCAGGACAGGAGGATAGGAGCTTCCCTTTCTTCTTCTCTTCAGCTTATTTCCTGAAAGTATTGCCACAGACAATGACTCTGGGTTATCTGGCCAGCAATCTTGCCATCACAGCTCCAGCATTGTAAATATTACTTAAGACTCAGGGTTCCTGAGTGACCAAACCAGTTACCTGGAAATACTTGCAGTTTCAAGGACTACTTATTCTTTCCCAAAGTTCATTAAAAAAAAAAAAAAAAAAAGTATGCATTCAAGATGCAGAATTTGTGTATTACTCTAGATTTTAAACGTCTCAAATGCTGAAGATGGTCTCATTCAGGACTTGGGGTGCTTTATACCAGTCAGAGCTATTGCTACATTTAGTCAAAGTGCCTGGATTGAATCAGACGATGTTCAGGAGCAGCTTTAATTTCCTCTTTCTACAATCCCCTTTTTCTTTGTTCACTCATAGATCTTTTAGTTCTTTTCATAAGCATAAAGGTCATTCTTCAACAAAATAGAAAACACAACCAGGACATAAACTTTTGTCAGATTTTATGTTTGTGAGATTTATAAGGGATATATGAGACACAGTTGGATGGCAGAGTCTTAAATTGTTTAGGAATGACTGCTTGTCTACACATAAAGAGAGGGAGACAAAATTCTGGCCAAACTGCGTACTGCTTGTACCTACAATATTCAGTGACTTAAAAGGATATTTGGATGGATGAAGAACAAAGAATAAGTCCTTTCTTTTATACATTTACTGATACATACACCAATTGTCTCTGGCCTTTCAAACATTGCTCTACAACTCAGTATTTTTCACTTTATAGCACAGCCATTTTTTCATAAGCTAAGAGATATTAAACTACCAACCTCACGTATTTCAATAGTCAAAAGCATAACAACTGTCTAAATGACACTTGGAATACTTCAAATATTATAGTACCCAATTTGAATGATAGCCTGAAAATCACTAGGGATGGAAATTCTGAAGTTTAGTCTAGAGGAAGTTGACAGCAATACTTTCCACATAGGATACTAGTTTTTCAGCACAAAGTAAGGCAAATACATCAAGTGTAAAAAAACGTTTCTTAATGAAAAAAGACAGAAATTTGTCATTTTCTTTTGTGATGCTCCCTTTTAATAAAGAGCAATGCATTTGATAGAAAAAAAAGAGAATGTGTCAGGGGAGAAGCACTATGCAAGAAAATTTTTACAACTACGTAGGTCGTCAGATAACTTTGTAATAGCTTGGTTATTCCCAGAGTGTAAAAGACAGAAAATCAAGATCAATTCTGCCTTTGAGCTACTGGGATCCTTCACATGCATGAAATGCTAAATGCACTCATTATACATCATTATTTCATTACTATCTAAATCATCTGTGTATTACCTCAGATTACTGTGCACCCAAGGGAGTGCTGTAGTTTTTGGGGACTTCCACCATTTCATACTGGAAATAAAAAAGTGAAGAAAAGCAAGAGATTTGTTCCGAAATATCTGCAAAGAGAACAAGAAAACAGTATACAAAAGCATTGCCTTTAGTCTAAAAGTACAAATAAAACATTTCACCTTGTTTGTAACGTAAGACAGAGATGGAGATTCATTGTCGGCTCCGGACTTCAAGTGACTTTGGCATGTCTAAAATTAAGGACAGTTCAGAATCAGAACTGTGTACATTGAAAAAGGAAGAAAATCAGCCACAAAATCACATCTGTTGGAAAAGTGTGTGTGAAATCCTACAGCAAAGGAAAACAAAGGCAAAATATTCAGTGTCTTCATGGAACTAGGTATCCACACTGTCTAGGAAGCTTGTATAGATCAAAAGAAAAATAAACACTTTAAAAGAATAATGTGTAACCTTGTCTGAGGCAATTTAGCACATCTCCTTTACAGCATTTAGAAAGTGAAATTCAAAGGTGCCCAGACATAATCTAAGCAGAGAATGGGGGTCTGAAAGGCACCATTCCCGTGGAATCCTGCAGTGGCCCAAGATGGCTTAGAGAGGTTTAATTTAAACCTCTGTGCATCAGCATTAGTTAATCTGGCCATTAAACTTTAGAGTTATCCACTTCTGAATAGTTCTGCTCTTTAGGTGATGTAATAAATCAAACTGTGCCACATTAATGGAAAGCTAATGATAGCAGGTTAACCTGGTTTTTCCACCTGGATTTCACTGCTACTTGTGTCCAATCAGTCTGTCAGCTCTAGCCATTACCCAGGAGATGAATCCAGTCATTTGGACGGTCCATCCCTGGTCTCAGCCTTTGATTAGTTTCCAGTACCTTCTACACAGCTTCCCATTTTTATCACCAGTAGAATATACTGAAATCTGTTCCTCAATTTAGCAAAGGGTGGGTATCAAAGCAACTAATCTTGGGTCTGTAGCAAACAATTTGTTGTGTCCAGGCTAGCTGGCAAACAATTTCTCAAAATTCTTCCAGTGTCTTAGGCTGAATTTAAGCTTTTCAACAGAAACAGTCAATCACATCTATGCACAGGTTAGTAAACAGCAGAGGGATTTTTTAGCATACCTGTTTCCCTAACTCTTTCTGTTTTGTTTTCCTAGGAAGAACTTTAACTGACAATTGCTGAAAGCAAGTTCAGTGAGCGAGAGAGCGCGTGGATGTTTCGCTAATGCCCAGGGTTATGCCACCACAGGCCCAAATATTCAGAAATGGAAATAGCAATTCTTTCTCCTATATGTAAAAAAAAGTCTGATAGACTTCAGACTTCTAGAGAAAATAGTTTTAACTGATATCTGAAGAGCTTGGTTCAGGGCTTATAGCTTGGTACAGAGAATGCCAGACTGCATGATCATGACTTTCCTGCGCTCTGCCATGGTTTCATTCTCCTTATACAGGACCTGGGACGGATTTCCACACCAAAATGGTATCTGTGCCCACAGAGCTTCAGACAGCTTCTGCTTTCAATAAGAAGCCAACATACTGAAGAATCAGAGCTATCCCACAGCTGTCCTCCTCATAGAAAGGAGGCACAGACTGAAGCACGAACACTCAATGTTTGCATTACATTCTATCTCTATAGTTAATTTCAACTTGAAGTAAGTTAACCTGTTTCTTTTTTAGGTTGTTACAAAAAACTACGTCCATACCCTTCTCACCAGCTTTTTCTCTTACCCAGTAGACACTATCATCTGATATCTACGCGCTGAATTTTGAACCAGAACCATCAAGCATGATGAGGAGACTGATTTTTCTAAACAATGTTTTGGATACTCACTTTTTATCCATCCAGAAACATCCAAATTGCAATACTTGATGAGTTAACCAATCTTTGTTTAGGAAATTACTGACATGGAGTATCCAATCAGGAATCTTCCTGCTGATTACAGCGGGAGATTCAAGTATTTTGAGTCTTTGACTGTCCGGTTTCAAAGCAATATCCTTTAGAAAGAAACAGGCGGAATGCAAACCATTTTCTTTTTCATCCTCTATTATTCTCAGCTGATACCGTCCATCTTAATTTAATCTCCTACTCATACAGATCAACAGTAGGATATGTGGAAGGATAGATTACAGATTGGTCCTGGTGCTATACATTGAGTTGTTTGTTCAGTGACACGGATTCAGGAAAACCATGACACTTTTAACTGGAGGCCTTCTAAAATGAAGAATCCTACAAACATGTTCTTTGGTCTGTCATGTCCCCGCCCTGTCTCCACACCCCCCCCTAGTAAAAAGGTTTGGATTCACTTTTCCTGGCTATAGATGATTTCATAAATTCATTGAATTTATAAAAAGACTTGAATATTCCCAAAAAATGCATATGAAGAGAGGAGGAACACTCTTTTCTCTCCCTGCACACCTACCACTTCCCTACATAGAGGCCGCTAGAAGCCAGGGAACAGGAGTAAAGGAGCACTACCTTTACAGCATGCTTCTGCTTCTTTCTCATGCTGAACAGGGGAAAGGCAGCAACATCTAAAGCATGCTCAGTCTAAGACTGTAAAACAACTTGGCTCCAGAAAGCAGTAACAGTAGGAAAACATTTTTTTTTTTCTTTCATTGCAAATGAAAATTTTTGGAGCAGATTATGGTGGGTGTATGGTAATACATTCATCTAATGGAAGAATATAGCAGCAGGAGAGCTAAATACCTTTACTTTTGTCAGCTTTACTGAAATGCACTATATACAGCAAAAACCATTGCCATATTGGACCACTGAAGAGGAAGCCCCCAGAGAACCTGGGGTGTAACACAGCCAGTAACTGTACGGGCCTAAGGTGCATAAAGAATGGTGTGGGTGGGGAAAAAACTGACAACACTTCCCTTGTACAGATGGTTCTGAAAAATACTCACATGGATTGAAATAAAAAGCTCAGCCAGCACAGCATGTGCAGCATGACATCTTTGTGGTTGGTGTTTAATCTTACTTTGTTTCCGGGTTTTACTTTGATATAAGATGGTCGGATGGCATCAGAGAGCAGTCCTTACCATCCTCTCTGGTTTTATCTCTGAATGGCAGAGGTGACATGATGCAGGGAAGAAGACTCAAGAGTCTATTCTCTCCCTCCCTCTCTTCTTTCAGTTTTGAGTCACCCTCTCAAAAAGTATAGCTCTATCCTTTATGCGGAGAAGGCGGAATCACAGTCAGAGAAGCAGCTGACTCTTCTGAATATTTCCTGATCAGATGAGAGGAAGTGTCAAGAGGTAAGGCTGACTCCAGCCCCTACACAGCTGCAACAAATACATCAGAAATAATTCCAGCCTTTTGCATGCTCCATGAGCTGGGGAACAGCTGTATATTCCTAGCATTCTGGCCACAACATCTGTCACACATACATACATTAACAGCACCAACATTCCCAATCATAAAAGTAAAAACTGACATGCTTTTAATTGCCTTGTTTTCAGTTGTTTATAATATTTCCTAAATTTAGCTGTTTGGAATAACATTTATTTACAGGAGCCTGCCCCTCAGGGAATTTATCAGAAAAATTACAACCCTGACACTGGAATCTGAAAAAAAAAAAAAGAAGATTGCAGGAAATAAAGACAAATCAAATGTGGACCCCTAATGGTTGGACTTGGAAAGTGGGAAGAACAAGGATGCAGAGAGCAGTGTAGAGCTAGTAAAGAAGATGGGATGTGGAAGTGAGCTGAATATGGAGGTTTTGAGTTAAACGCCTAAGAAGTTAAGAGAGAAAAACTGATGTGCAAGGGAACAAAACTGAGACACAAACTGATGGATGAAATCAACTTTGGCAAAAGGAGGTAGAAGAAGGATATCAAACAGACTTTGAGGACCAGAACAGAAAGCAATAGTCCTGGCAAAAGATCTGTCCCTCCCTGTTAGAAACGACCTGTGAAACCCATTGCTGTAATTTCTCAGTATTTTCTTGAAAAGATGACAAAATTGGCTTGTTTTGCAAATGTGTAGCTGCATGTTATAGTCTTCAAATTTTTCTTGCCTTATTGAGTGCACAGGACAAACCTGCTTTGGGTTTCAGTCAGGAAGGTTGTTAGAACATAACAACAGATTTATTAGGTCAGACGAAAAGTGTTTATAAGTGTGGAAGAAGTATAAAACCAGCAAATATGGATGATACTTCTGCTAGTATAATGTCCCAACTTCCTGAGCTAGAGTTTGCATCTGCATCGTTGTGTTTAATAGCCCTTGATGGGTCCGTGATTTTCTCTAATTGCTTATTGCTCTTTTTGTACTTTTGATAGCCTAAAAATCCTGAGTTACACACTTGAATTATGCATGGCATGTAGAATACAGCATTTTGGTCTAAATTTGCTTTATGAGAGTCTCAGGGTTACCCATTGGCTCTTCTGTTACGAGAGGTGATGAATAATCACTCCTTATTTGCATTCATTTAGAGACATTTATTGTGCGCTTGCTTCAGTTGTTTCTTTTCCGAGTTCTAGTCCATTTAACTTTTCCACACGGGGAATTCATTCCAACATTCTTGTCATCTCATTATTCTTCGCCATCTCTTTTCCAGGTCTGAAATGTCCTTACCAAATTGGAGAGGGACGCCACCTTCTAAAAATGTGTCTGCCTTTTTCAGTCATTGTTGAAATTAGGTGGGCACTTTTGCAGAATAATCCATCATTACCCAAGATCTCTCTGAATAATTGAGCAAAACTATAGCATTTCTGAAGTTGCATACAGGGACCATTTCAGAATTAGCAACACTGAAATTTATCTGCCATTTTTTTACACAGTGACTCACCTGGCCGCATCTGGAGTACTGTGTCCAGTTCTGGGCTCCCCAGTTCAAGAAGGACAGGGAACTGCTGGAGACGGTACAGCAGAGGGCTACAAAGATGATTAGGGGGCTGGAACATCTTTCTTATGAGGAAAGGCTGAGGGACTTGGGTCTTTTTAGTCTGGAGAAGAGAAGACTCAGAGGGGATCTCATCAACGCTTACAAATACTTAAAGGGAGGGTGCTGGGAGGATGGCACCAGTGTTTTTGCAGTGGTGCCGTGATAGGACAAGAGGTAATGGGCACAAACTTGAACGTAGGAAATTCCATCTAAACATGAGGAGGAACTTCTTTCCTTTGAGGGTGGCAGAGCACTGGAACAGGCTACCCAGAGAGGTGGTGGAGCCTCTGACTCTGGAGACATTCCAAACCTGCCTGGACACCATCCTGTGCAACCTGCTTTAGGTGTCCCTGCTCTGGCAGGGGGCTTGGACTAGATGATCTCCAGAGGTCCCTTCCAACCCCTGTGATTCTGTGACTCGTGGCAGTAAGCTCAAGTTTTGCTGTTATTGAGTGGTTTTTTTATAATTTCTGAACTTTATCACCTTGCTATTTGTTCCCTGAATATGTAGAACAGAGATCCCTTTAATGATTTTTACGAGACTCAATCTGAAACCTTCCTCATGTCTCCATAACCTTTCTTTTCTGTTTTTAATGAGACATTACTCTGTAGGAGCAACCTCTCTTTTGGCATTACAGCTTGATTTTAAAGCACGTAATAAAAGATCTTATCATAAGCTTTGGAGAAATCTGCATACACCAGCCAAGTAATTCCTAACCACATGTCTTTTGGCTGCTTCAAAAAACCCTAATCTATTTATAAGGCATGATTTCCTTCCATAAATCTATGTGAACTCCTTTCCATTACTACTAATTTTGTCCCTTATTACAGTTTTTTTTAGTACAAAAGACATGCTTAATGACTACATATAGAGTTCTTTTTTAATTCTTTTGCAAAAGCTGGAGAGTGTGGAATAAAAAAGATGGAGATGAAAGATTGAAGGTGAAAGAGGATAGTCTCAAGCCCAAGAAAGACGCACACTACCCTGAGGAAGTGAAATCTTTTCCCTTTTTTGACAGTTTGTACACAATGTTGGTGGAAGTGATCTGTTCAAACAGTTCAGAAACTGCACAATTCATCTGATGGGTTTCTGCCCTCCAGGGAAATAGTTCCATATTCAACTTCTGTGCAGTCATCTGGTACTCACAGGTACACCAAAGATGACGGGAACCAAGTTCTAAATGTACAAATTGCTATGTAATGCTAAATATTTTGGGCAGAGAGAAGAAAGGTGATAAATGTCTAAAATAGAACACCCATAGTAATTTCTGGCCTTAATCTCTCTGTACTTCCATTCCCAATTGAAAAGACAGATAATAATAACACCATTCATCTCAAAGTTGTTTCATTAATATAAGGTCATTAATGTTTTTGAAGCACTCAGATACCTTTGTGATAAATAGGATAAACACAGTTTAAAAGCCTATGAGAAAATTAGTAAATCTGACTTTGGAGCTGGGTTTGAACAGCAGGCAATAAATATGACACAAGACACAAATTGAACTTCAAGGAGAAAAAAAATATACGGCAAGAACTTAATCTTCTATTTTGCTCGCTTAATAAACAGGGGTCTGTAAAAGAAGTTACACATTACTATGGAATTTAAAAGTTCCTGAGAAAAGATGTACAACACTAGTTCAGACACTTAGGAATTTTTGAAGGCTTGACTAAAGACAGCAGTGATGTCCCTGGAACATAATTTTGCATAAACATAATGCACAAAGTGCACACCCCTCCCTCTAATTGCAATGTTCAGTTTACAAGTGCAGATAGATGAATGTAATCTCATACTAATTACTTTAGGACAAATACTGGAGTCTGACTCATTAATCAGATGACACTTTCACTGGATTTAAGTTGGCTTTTTGCTTCTAAAGCCTGCAGTTATGCAGCCCATCCTGTATTAGTTTTCTTTTGTCTCAGATTTCCCAAGGACATGGAGAGACATTTTATACAGTAGAGAATTTGCCATAATTTTTATCAATTCAAGCATTTTGATTATCTAATTCTTTTCTCTGCTCCCTAGGTATTATTCAACTTTTAATTGTTACATTTGCAACTCTTTATCAGCTGGACACATTCACCTTTGGTATAACCACTACATAACAGATGAGACAGAACAGAATGCACACCTGATTTTTGCCTACTGTGCTAAGATGAGGGCTCATTTATGCTTTTTAGGAAGTTTTTCATAAAGGGCAGGAAGTATTATGCTCATCTGCACATGCACAATACCTCTGCTCCTGTTGTGTTTCAGCAGATACTTCATATACTTCCTTTTGTACCTGACTACATTTCCTGGCTGCTGAGCACTTAAGAGACAGAATCAGGACTATGTCTTTATCCTATCTTTTTTGTATAGCTCTGTGGCTGTTGTAATAGAAGGCAAAACGTGTGTTGAACAGAAGTTTCTAGTCAACCAGAAGAAAACAGGTTGTTTCAAGCACTTGCAAAAAAAATAGGGAGGATAAAATTTATTTTAAAAAAACCCAAAACCTTTACAAGAGATGTCGTAACCATCTCCCTGTCATTCCACAGCTCAATGGAGACTTGTATTTTATTTTTAATTCTACAAGAGCCGTTTGAACCTGTATGCAAGGGAGCATCACCGCAGCATTTTCAAACTTGCTTGTTCAGAGAATTTCACTTTACCATGCACTGACGTAATATGCAGGTACGTAAACAAACCTTCCCACTTCTGACTGTAGAACTCCAGCTACAAGGACAGATATTCAGCAACAAAGAAAAAAAGAGTAACTACTTAGATAATTGCTACAAAAAGGCAGCACCTCCAACAAGTGGACTTGAGAAGACTGTCAGAACAGTGCCAAGAGCTCTCCTCTAGAAACGAGCTGAAATCAACATGGTGTTTGCGAGCACTATCAGTTCATCAGTCACCCAACAATGAACTCTTCAAAGAACGCCAGGTCTCATCTGAGCACAAACACCACGATAGACAGAACAACTACATAAACCCCTTCTAATTTAATGCAGAGCATTGCATCACCCAAATAATAACTCAGTGACAAATTAAAAATCCGCCAGAAAATCTTCAAGACAAAGTACTGATCCCAAAGGTAACTTACAAACCAGTCCGAAATATTATTTTGAAATATGAAAGAGTGAAATCTCAAAGTCTTTGCTCATCACCAGTTGTGCCTGTGATCTCAAAAATTGACTCCAGTGCATTTAGTAATGTAATAGATCAAGTGGAATACAGATACTGAACACTGGAAGCCCAGTTTCTCCTCTCTGACCCACTGATAGGACATAGATAAGATGTACTAATGTTATGTCATACCTGAGGACAGTATCCCTGACTGCAAATGATATTGCTACGTATTTCACGCACATGCAAATTTTTAATTTCTTTCAAAAAAAGAGAAAGAAGTATATTTTCATTAATGCAGTCATCTAAATTTAAGACACAAAGATAGAGGCCTAAAATGGAAATCAGCAGACATAGTCTATTGTTTATACTGTCTCCTGAACACTTTGTGGAGCTCAACTAAATCCTTATTGCCAATTGTCAACATAATCACCGTTATTCAACCTGATGTTCCATACTTTATCATGGCTGCTGGTAAGCACTACCAATAGAGGCATAATCAAAGAACCTTAAGAGTGAACCACCTGTTCATAAAAAGCTCCATACACAAGCTGCTCCTAAAATTCTCTTTAGAGCAGTCCTGCTCCCCTTCCTCAAATGCAGCATTCCCAGTCAGCTGCAGACTAACTCAGGTTGTGCTATATGGGAACAGGGACAAATGGAGTGTGATCCCTACCACCAGATTAACATAACAGAGAGGGCAAACAGCACATTTTTCACTTCTATGGCCTAAGTCTGACTTGCAACCATTTTCTTCAACTCACCAGGAGAGATTATACACACATATGCAAGAAAGGAGGGAATAAATTATTTTGTTTAGCAGATTCTGTTGGCGTTCTGAGCTTACAACATATATTTTAATCTAAGTTTAAAAAAACCATATATCATTCAGCAGGTCCATCAAGAACTCTTTGCGTCCTGCTCACTATCATTGTTTTTAACTATTAGAAAGGAAAAGAAAGTATCCATTGCCTGTCAATCTAGTTTTCAGTTCGAATTCAATGGTAGCATCGAGCAGAGACGCTATTCCCATCAATCACCTTTTGTAACCTGACAAAAGGCAGAAGTTACTGACTGACACCAAGGAAAATTTCTTACATTCCACCCTTACTATCCAAAGGGGCTTTGGGAGTTGAAACTATCAAATTAGTGTCAATTTGAGGCATTTCTAAGAAGTAGGTAAGGAAGAAAAAAAGCCAACCACTCAAGATTACCTGCTCTCATTTTATATGCGCCCCACTGCTAACTTCTAATCATAGGCACTGCCTGTCAGCTCAAAGGACACATTATGTCAATGTCCATATTCTTCTTTAATTATCCAAGTGAATAATCTTGCCTCACTTGAGCTTGAAAAGCAAGGATTTAAATATCAAACAAAAATACAGTTATAGCTTCTTATTTTCTGAAATAATATTTCTTTTCTGACAAAGGAAGATGAGTTGGGAGTTCTTGAATTGTTTTCTCTTTCCTCCATAGGCACTTGCCTACCTATCATTCATCTTCTCAGTAATTCAGGTTGTGAATCTCCAGGGGAAGTGATGAACCAATTCTAAGTTTATCCAAATAAATGTAGCCAATAAAGGACAAATAGGGTATTCGTTATTTTATACATAAATGTGCTATATATAAAGCCATAAACTCTAAAATTCAGAAAATAATGTAATCCAGTCCTCCTGAAATAACAACATGTGCTTCATCCCACATATTTTCTGCCCACATTTCTAAGTTTGCTATTTGTTATCTTAAGTGTCAGCTTGTCTTGTCAATGCCGATTGTCAGAATCAACTGTGAATTTCTTGCACTATCTTCTCACTCATCCTTAGCTACATTTTGTGAAGTTTAAGCTAATAAAATTATTTGTCTTCCAAGTACTGCAGTCATTAGTCAGCTGATTTGCTGAACAGTGGATAAAATGACTGGATGCAGTAAGAGCTCTGACTCATTCAGTCCTCTTTTAACAATTGGACTCAGCTGCCACGGTAATGTGAGTACTCAGTCTCTTAGCATTGCTTTTTGCAGAAATTCTCCAGCTTCTACTGTGTCCTATGGTACTGTCGCTGATGGAGCGATGCACTTCACTTGTAAGAGGGAAGCAGCAATATGTTTATTGACATAAAAAAAATGATTTAATAAAGTTGATAATAGATGCAACAGTTTAACAAGATTCGAGATGGCAAGGCACACTTGGGTTATTTACTGCATAGAGGACAGGGTCAGACAGAACTGTCGGGCAGACCCTCCCATTGACTCAAGGTTTCAGAAAGAACCCCCTTGCTTTCTAAACTCCTTCTCAGAGAGGAGTCTAGGTGTGGCTGGATCTAGTCCTAGCCCCAGACTTAGTCAACAGTTTACAACTAAAGGATTATATGTACACAATCAATCCTTTATATCACTTAGCTAAGATTTCAAAGTTCAGCGTGCTTTTAGTCACTTGCAGAGGATTTGTTGCGGCAAGAAATCTCTCAACCTCGAGGACTAACCTTGAGCTGCGTCCCGACTCAAGGGGAGATCCTGGCGTGCAGCCCACTGCTGTTCAGGAGAGCTCAAAGGGCTCTTGGGCTGTGCACTACTTATGGGGGTAAGATGACTGACTTATAGTCATATTTGCATATTGACCACAGAACCAGCAGTGCTCAAGTTAGCCCTTGGCTATTGCGTTGTTATCTGTCTCCCCAGAACCACATTGAGCCCCAGAAGCACCCATTATGACCACCACGGGTGGTTATCGCTTGGGCAGGGTTACAGGAGATAAAGATAAGGTGGCGCCTGGAGGGGGGGAAGCACACCGTCACAGGTACACAAGATTTCTCTAAAGAGAAATGTTTTTCATTCTGCCAAAAAAGAGAAAACTGCATTCTAGACAGTCCCATTAACAGGGTATTTCTATTCAAACAACATAGCTCTGTATTTCATGTCTTTCACCTGACTTTGGTCCTCTGAGGCTTGCAGTACAGAATGGCTTTGTATACCTTTAGTCCACAACTGTCCCCACAGTACCTAGTCAGTTTAGCCATGGGACTTAAAATTAACATTTGTCTCTCTAGATGAAACGTATCCCAAGCGGAGACTGAAGTTGATAGTATTGTCTATCTTTTATTGCCCTATACAGTTTAAACTTAATGTTACTTCTTGGTGCCCATTTTGGTGATTGATTCAATGAGGAGAGTGTGCTCTGTGTGGAGCACTGTATTTCTGATGAGCATATTCCTGTATGAACTTATGAACATCTACTGAGAAATTGCCTCTTTGAGAAGAAACAGAAAAGGCACACACACACAACACAGCTAGGAATTTTCAAGCTTATTGAATCAGCTTTGCTACCTTTAAAGACATATTCATGAAAACATCTGCAGGTGCTGTCAAAGTTTCATAGAAATTTGGAATGTATTTTATTTGACTGATTATAAGGCATATAGATTTGAAAACGCTGAGAAATGCAAGAAGATAAACACAGTGAAGTGAAAGAAAATGGTGAATCTCCTTTTGGGTCAAACTGAGTGAGGATGCTGAAATCCACTGCATCTTTCATGACCCTTTCCATGCCCTTTACACAAAGGACACACCTGTGGAATAGCCACCAAATTATCTCTCTAGACACACTGTGGCTTTTGTTTTCAGGAGGCTGTAATTTTCTTCTTATTAGGCTAGTGTCTGTCATGGGAATAATGTTGGTGTTATTAGCCATAGGAAAAATATATGGCTAGCTTGTTTCTAAAAGATAATACTGAAGATAGGGAGAGTCACAATCTAAATGTAAACACTACATTTTTTATCTATTCTTCCCATTGCAATCCAGTGGAAAGTATACACTGCTTTCAAGTGCCAACAGAATAGGAGAAGAAAAAAGGCAACAGTATGACCTTCTCAAACTGACCAATACAGTTAACAGACATTAAGAAATTATGATAATAAATATTATACAAGAACTGAGGTTCTTGATAATAAATATGAGGTTATGATAAACATTATACAAGAACTCTCCACTGCCTATGTTACTTTGAATATTTAGACTCCAGCGGTGTCTGTTTCCTAAGAGGACAGACACTACACCATTTTTCCCAGCACTGCCAGATTTGAAAGAGTCTGAGTGTATGGTATAAAAGAGGCCAGTTAAACCTTCTCACACAGCATCTGCCTGTCTATGGTCTGCAGTTGGACCAAGCTCACTGTCTTCTAGTACAGCAACATCACCAGCCACACAGTTGAAATGTAACACAATCAATAGTTTGCAATTCAGGTAAAACAGGCACTCTTCCTCATTAAGTGCACTACCAATGGAAAGCTCCGGTCCCTTCACACATCTCAGAAGCATTAGCAATTGCCTTTCATTGCTTTGTGTATCATATTAGAAAAGAAGTCTTTAAAAATTTCACATAGGAAAAATTGTACTTAGAAATCTGTTAATATAATCCCCGCAAAATCTATACAGTAAAAAAGGTAGGCTTTCTGCATTTTACTATCTTGTTTAAAAACTCTCTCGCTTAATTGGACAAGGTTTCTGGCATAGCCATCGTTCTCTGAAGACATCATATCCATTGTGCTGTTTCACATCCAAGTGCAATGCACAAATCTGTATCAAGTTAAATGGCAAAATGACACAATACAGCATAACATGGTTTTGGAACGATTAGAAAGTTTGAGGTAAAAGTACTGGTGTCTTATGCATTCTGAAAAGAACCACCACCAAAAAAAGGCCATGCATTTAAGACACTGGAGTCAGAGGACCAAATTCTGAGCTCTGTGACAGGGCAAATTCTTTCTCTTTGTGATTTTTCAGAGATACTTATTACATACGGGGTTTAAATTACTGTAATTCAAAGGATTGTTTAAAGTGCCTCCTCTTTCAATCTTTTTTCCAAGAAGGACTTAAAATTTTTTGATACTGAAAAATATACATTGTTAGAAAAATAACTTTTCTTAGAAGGCATCTCCTCATACAAAAGAGCAAATATTCACAGGACACACATTTTACAACTGCTTTACACAACACAGCTCATCTCTGTGCAGAAACTGAAGTCTAACAAGATCTCTACAAATGAAGTTTGATGTTACAGATCAAGCCATTTCCTCTGCAGGCGTGGCCTGACCACATGGAAAATCACTGAGATACGTTCTGTGAAGACTTCTGTATGCAGAAAGAAGTGTAAGACGAGAAAGTAGCAGAATACCTCGCTATTACAAGGTCCTAACAGCTGCGCTGTCAGGAGGGAGCAAGAACACTTCCTGCAGCAAACTCTTTTTGCCCATTCACATCAAGTCAATAACAAGCTCACACTTCTTCCCCTTCTTATGCTCCCCTCCTTATATTCTGGCACCTAGTTTCAGAGCAAGAGTGTTCTGACTAGCACTTAAGGAATGAACTGGTGCAAAGCAAGCAGCCTCTATATTAAATCCCTGTACATGCCCAGATGTGTATTTACCAGCCCTTCACTCCAGCTAATCCATGCTATCCACTCTAGTATTAGCACGCAAAACCTTGTAATTTCTTTACATCGTCTCTTCCTCAGTCTCAAAGTTAGGGAATTTGAGAAAAATTCAGCAAAGAAACAAGTCATTTCTACATCACACACCCCCCCACACACACACCCACACACACCCCCCCCCCACACACACCCCTCCTCCCCCACATTCAGAAACAGTGCTGAACAAGTCACTGTAGTTACCCACAGTTAAATGGCTACATGTATGGGCAAAACGCCAGCCCTGCATTACCTGCCCTAATTGGTCTAAAACAATTTTTTAAGTGCAGCATTTCTTTCAGGAAGAGCAAATAGAAATAATTTTTCCATGCTCTTTAAAGCATGGAAAATTCCAAAAAGTAAAGTCAAAAGCAAAGGTGTTCACTCCCCTCTCCCCTTTGAAATCTAGCAGACAGAATAATATTCCCTTCTGCAGCCTAAAGTTCCACCTACAGGGGACTTTCTTCACAGCAGCATAAATTACATTTATCAGTGTGATTCCTGACCTGCAAGGCAGATCAAAATTAAATGCTTCCAAAACTCAGATTAATTAGGACTGGAGATGCCTCCACAGGTTGTGATTTAGCAAATATTTTGCACCTCCAAATAAGGTATGTGAGGAATATTATGTTTAGGCAAGATATTTTACCTGTCTGACATTACAAGTTGATCTGTATTAACTACTGTCTTCTCAGAAATTGGGTTCAAGTCATGCCCTGGTGTTCTGCTTTAGAAAGAGAGGCCGCTCCTTTTCTAAAATAAGGTTGGGCTCTGAAATGCTGCTCATGGCTATGAAGGAGTGTGGGGAGCAGTAAATAATATGGACATTTAGGGAGCCTGTACACATCTGGCATTTTTCAGGAGAAGTCTTGCACATGCTATGCAGTAATTTTATCTAGCAAAGCAGCTACCAGGCCCAAAAGGCTAATTCTCAGGTAGAGGAAGTTCTAAGAAAACCCTAGGAACAAGCTACGTAGGTTAGGTGACAAGGATTTGTTTTGGTAAACTAAGGTAAGCACCACTAAAAACAAGTTCCTGGGCCAGATGAAAATGACTACTTTAGAGAAAAAGAAGAGGAAAGGTGCAACAAAAATTCACATTTCACTTTATTCCCTGCCCTAAGCAATGACACAACTAAAAGTTCTGGGCACTCGCTTGACTACACAACTCATCAACAGTATTCATTAATACCTGGTGTTTCATACAGAGGTAGGTGACATTGCATTATGTTTATTAAAGCTCTTTTCCTGGAAGACAACATGCAAAATGGAGGACCTTCACCTATCATCTACTTCACTGCTATTTGCCTTGAAATTATACGAGCAGATAATCACTGAAGGAGATCAGGCACACTGCTGAACCAGGAAAGGAATTCAGCAGTGCATACCCACAGAAGGCAAAGTAGAGTCAGCAATTCAGTCTTTTAAAATATGAACGCTCTTTCACCGTAAGTCTAATTACCACAGTTCACTGGTTTAAATAAAGTGATCCAATAGGTTCAGACCTGTTTTTCAGACACCAGCCTTCCAGTGAAAATCTTTAATCTTCTTTATAGTGCAGTTTGTTTTCCATCTCCCTGCAAGGCTTGTAGTTTACAGAACAAATTTCTCCATTAGGATCCCACCATGGGAGGAAGTAAGACAGCACGGCAGGCAGAGATTTAGGCTGCCCTGGATTGTAGCATTGCAGATTTAGGTAATAAACTCAGGGTCAGGATATCAGAGAGACATTTGAGCTCACGTCTAAAATATAAGCAATGATTTAAACAACTGTATTTTTCACCCACGTAACCCACAGTATATGACATATCATTGAAATAGTATTACATTTGCAACAGAAATTAGGAAAAAAAAAAGGCTGCTGAAAATCAGGGCTGATTCCAATTTCTAAATGTTTTTAGGCTAAAAATAAGGATGAAAATTTAAATCAACATTAGCTGTAATTTCACTTCTGTTGCTTCTTGCAAGATGCTTCTGTTAACTCCATGTGTCTCCTATCTATATTCTAGAAAGAAAAATAATTACTAGTTGCTCTTTTTACTTTGTGCACTACCTTCAGTCTTGCACTGAACCTGTATTACCTAGGTTATTGACGACTGGAATGAACTGTTGGTAATAGAACACCTGCCCTATCTTCATCTATACACACATACATATGACAAGGTTAGAAAAGTATCTACATGCATAATATAGTTCTTCATTTAACAGGAATGGCTTTCTTTTGTTACCAGAAATGACATCTTATGAATGGATATTACATAAATGCTAAATAATATGTTTTCTTTGTCATACTCAGTACATTCTCTACATGACTGCCAGGTTGGCTTCATGCACGTCTATTTGTTTATGAAAGATTACAGGTATTCATGTCTGTGGACCATCCAAGATGAAATCAATTGAACCTTAACAGTAATCCTTTACCTCCCCATAGCAGTCTTTAATTAACACACTCCAGGTGTTTTGGAGCAGGTACTTTGTTTTTCACATTATAAAAACTGAAGCCTTAGGACTCGTAGCGAACTAGCGGAAAAACAAATAAATTCATTCTCTTAAAATGAAAGGAATTGATGTTTCGATACAAGAAAAAAACATGAATATGGCAAAATAATTAATGAAAATGTGCTACTTCACCCTTAGAATGCTGAAGGATAACTACAGAAACTCACAAGCATGACATTAAGAAAGACTTAGATACAGTCTTAATAGAGGAAGTTTACTTTTCTAGCAAAGGACAGAGACCACAAACAGCAAATGAGGAAAAAAAAATGTTCGTTATTTGTAGATTTTTCCTGTAAAGAATGTCAGCTGACTGCTGCTGAACACTGAGTTGCATCACTCTCAAGCTAATAGTTGGAATATATCCAGCATTTGATAATATGAGCTCATATAAGCTGATTCCCCTCCTCCTTACACTACCTTTACACTGATGGAATTCCAGTGGATTCATTACAGTTATTCTTGGTTTATATGAGAGCAGGTATGAGCAGGAGGGATTTTTATTGTTTTCTCCATATGTTGTGTATGCTGTTACAGGTAATTATTTATTCCATCAAAACTCTGCATATTTTGGATACTGTCTTGCTGTAAGTCTGAAATCTGCCAGTGCAACTCAATAAACAAAGTCTCTGTCCTCTCACCTCCATGTGAAAGATATAGAAAAAAAATAGTTATTAAATGCAAAATGCTGAGCTAGCTCTGTGGCCTGAACTGGAATCCAGCCTTGTGCATATTAAAAGGAAATCATTAGATTATTTTGAAATGTCTTAAGTTAAACAGCTTCAATTCATCTCCTGGTGGACATTAGACCTTATCTCACATTCAGCACACAACTGTTATAATGCAGGCCATGCAGCTTCCAACTCTCACAAGGGACGTGAAGTATAATAATGATGGATACTGGCATACTGTTCTGTTCTGCTAGGTGCTGCTCTGACCGAAGCTGAAATTCACTTGCACAGAAGCTAACTGAATGTACACTATTGATCTACACTTTGCTTGGCCTATGTCTATAAAATACCTTGGCCTTCTGCTTCTTAAAATAACCCTCACAAGGCATAGATACACCTATTAAAAACAGACACAGATGAATGAGCTTGCAAATATAAAAAAGCATTAGCCATTCTGAGTTCATTTCTATCAATGAGATTAAAGCAGACATCACTGAATTCTACTTCTTAAAACAAAATTTTATTGGATCTGAAAGTAATTCTATGTAAGAATGTTGGTTGGGATTTGCAAGAGGTTTTATGAAGCATGAGTGCCGATCTGCTGCAAAAAGTTACATAGGACCACATGGTAGCTCTTCATTAGATTCAAAATCAGGCAAATAAAAGATCCTTATTATATTACTTAAAACACCTCTTGTATAAGCTGACAGGAAGAAGATTATCACTCCCTCCCTTTTTGTTTTAAGAACAAAAACAAGTTATTGAAGAAGGAACGGAAACAGATAGCTTTCCACTCACAACAATCTCACAACAACTCATCTGTTATATCTCAAAGAATTCTATCTCAGGATATAACAACAATAAACCATAATACACATACATTAATATTAGTATCAGTCAGTATTTAAGAACAAGTAGGGACATCACAGCCTTAAATAGTACGGTTTCACCCACTGACTCAGAATTTTGCTCATTCACATGCACTCTTTAGTAGAAGTAAATCTTTTGTTTTACTGACAGTTGTTTAACTCTTCTTTTAGCCATATTGGAAAAGAAATAAAAGTCATATTGCAAAACTCAGAATTTCTGGGCTTAAATAACATGGTGCCTTCACAGGCAGGATTCAGTGTGAGATATATCAAATTTCTTCTCTACATCCTTTTGATTCTAGAGCAATGTTCTATGCCCAAACCTTTTTTTTTTTATTATTTGCAAAGCAGTCTATGAACATCGAACAGCTTCATGCTCATCTTTTGTCCTCATGAATGAATTTCAACATGATGTATCTACTGACATGCAGGAGTGATTTTTACGACAATGCTATGAAACAAAAACCTGAAGTTTCTGTCAATTTCATAGGCAGAGGATTCTTGAAAACTTCTGAATCTCACCAGGGATATGCTGCATATTAATAATGATAAAGATCTGGAAAACTATTTCCAAGGAGAGGCAATCTTCATTACACTGTTTTCTCGGAGAGGGGTGTGGTGGTTAATACTGAAGAGATGGAAACATCCACAAGCAAGTATCAGTCAAAAGGACACTGACTACTCAGGGATCAACTGGATAAACAAATCACTTGTATTTCTTGAGCAAATCACTTTTCTTTCACTGATTTTCCCATCTTTCCAAGTATTTGTTTACTCAGAATTGAAATGCACTGTACCTGCACATATTTTTCTAAATAATGTCACCAGCACCACTTACTGAATAATCATGATTCATATTCATTAACTATTCTATCTAATCCTTGAAAGCTATAATACCTACTATCCTAAAAGACTAAATTGACTTTAAACTAGCTAGAAGTCTTTGACACTTGGTTGGCAGTTGAATCAGTCAGAAATAAAAAAGTATGAATGGTATCAGCAATTTATCAGATTTAGAGTCTGCCTACAGCTATTTTTTAATACATATTTCAGAAAAGCAACTAGATAGTGAATTTCTTACATTCCTAAAAAAATTTAAAACACCAAAACCCAAAATGCATCAAACAAATCTGATTCAACTTCCATTAAGATAAAGGACATGTGGATTGGTCCTTTTCTGAAGCTGAAGGATTACTCTAAATATGTATCTTCTCTTCCTCAACCACTTCACCTCATCATCAAAAATCACTCCTCTGTGAAGGCTTTAGGGAATGAGAAAATCAGTCTACAAGGCCACCGTCTCACATGTAGGATTGACTTACATCCTCTTCTTTGCACATTGGCTCCATTAATGGATACAGTACTGGATAATAACAATCCATTAATAGCTCTGAATGTGGTTTTAATGGAAATGGAAATGTGGAAAGCATTACACTAATAAAAAGAAATGCAACAAGATTTATGCAATAACAATAAATATAAAAGGAAAGCAGAACTGAAGGTTCAATTATGATCCTGACCATTCAATATCAATCTCTTAATTTTTTTCATGATGTTAGTTTTAACATGCCATTTGAGATACATGCATGTTCCTGTGGAACACCTATAGGGAGCTTGCAGCTGGAAATGAATGAACCAAATTCAGAAATCATACATCTTTTACACTTTTATTCCCATTATTAGAGTCAATTCTTAACTATATGCAAGGTTCTAAAATAGCAGGTCTTTTTCACTTGTTTCATTTGAATATGATTAGAATAACCATCAACACTTTAACCTGTTGTTAAGAAACTTATGGCAGCATTTCTTCACGCTTCTTTGCCAGGTGACTAAGCAATTAAAAAATGAATTATTCTGTATTGTTCATTCAGCTATCTAGAATTTATGGAAGGCTATTCTAAGCAGCTGGCGAACTCTGGAGAGTGTGGGCATAAATTCGTTATCTTGATGGGAAGTAGTCATCCAACTTTATCAAGTGCACTGAAAAGAGAAAACCAAAAATTCCTAGCCAGATATTTAATTTCAGATCCTGATGTTTTATTTTGTTTTTAATCCAAAGAGAGTGAAACTCACTAATGTATAAAAAGGCAGTTGGAGATATGTATTACATAAATTTAAATTAACACTATTAGGATACAAGTGGTGCATCGGACCTAAGGTTTGCATACCACCAACTTGACTTTATTTTGAGCAATATGTTGTTTCATCAGGGATCTATTTAAATCAGAGGGAGTATCAGTTAAGTAAAGTTCTGTCCACTTGATCCCACCTCCACTGCAAGAAGACCTCACATTCACTTTACTGAATTGCTTCAGATGTAATCTTTTTCTTCATTTCATCACTGCATTTAACTTTCTAAGAGATTTAATCCTGGTAAAGGTAATAAATGAACATAACTTGCTCTAGAGATATTTTTTTAATGCATGTATGTACTTTTGTACATACAGCCTTTAAGTTAGTTTCTGTGTGCTAATAAATGAAGCTTCAGACCACAGGAGTACTAATAACTATTTCTTATTTCCTACCTTCCTCCAGATTCTACTGAAATACTTGAACAAGTCTGTTCTTTACATATAAAAACATCAGAAAACTAACATACTGGAATTAACTGATGGAAAAATTAGGCAGAAGTGCCCTGATAAAGGTCATAAAACAAGTCACTGGGAAATCAGAAAAACAGGCCAGATTTGCCGATCTAGTTTTCCAGCTGGCATATATAAGCATAGCTCTAAGGAAGTCTACCCCAGCTGAGATGCTACCTCCCCTGAACTAACAATTTAACCCTAGTCTCTATTGAACAATGGTGTAAGATATGTAAATGAAATTTGTGTCATGCTATCAAGTATTATACCATCTAGTAGACATCTAGTATACCATCTAGTGTCTTGGTTTTTAAAATACTGCAGTCTTCTATCCGTACTGGAAATGTGAAAAATGAGCCACTGCAGACAAGGGATTAATATTGTCATAAGAAAAAAATGAATTAACCTGAAGGCTAACACAGAGTCAGAGTCTAATTTGAAAATTACTGCCCTAGCCATTCTAAGAAAAAATACTGTACTTCAAGTAACTATTTATACATTGGAATATCGGTATGGTTGCTGGGTCGAATCCGAACAACGATCCATCTAGTCTTGGATTTTGCCTCCCGTTGTGATATTCCGGATGAAGGGATAAGACAATACATACATCACAATTACAGAAAGATCTAACAAGACAGGGAATTTCAATGTAAAAGTGTTACTGTCAGGAGCTACTAAATATAACTGTAGAATACTACATCATGTCTATCCTTTCTCAAATTCTACATACTTTAGAATTAATGATATATTGTGTCAAAGAATGCCATCAATTAATTCTAAATGCAACAATTTGGTAATCACCTTGTCACAAAAAAGCATACAGTAAAGTCAAAATTAATTTAAGCACAGCAATTGCAAGCATCAGTGTGAAGATGTGAACTACTTTCTAAATGCAAATCAAATTCAGAATATTGTTTTAGTTTCAAAAAAATCAATAGCTGAAATACAGTGTGGATGGGCTACACTTGATGCTGTTACACTAAGCAGAACACATAGTTTGCAGATCTACTGAGATATTGAATAAATTGTAAGATTTTTCCAATACGTTATTGCAGAAAAGGTAATTCGAGTACAGTATTTACAGGGAAATCAATGATAAACCATTAGTTTGAGAAAAATGTTTTCCATCAAAATGAGAAATGTATGACTTCAAATAAATTTAAGAAGTTTCTTATTTCTTTCATTATCCTTCTCTGTTTTTCAGTCGAGGGAAGGCCAATTCTAGATGACAGATAACGAAATTTCTGTATTGGTAAGGGGAAAAAATCCTGTTATCCTTCACTGTATTTGTGTAATTACATTGTAGCTTTATCCAGCATCAGTATATTGCTCAAATTTAATTGCTTGCACATCTGTAAGTTTACATTTGTTAACACTGCAATAGAAATACATCAGGTGAAGTAATATAGTAAAAAAACAAAAAAAGGGCAGCCCTAAAAAACTGATTTTCTGCACTAGCGAACTTTAGAGGGTTGAGGAAGTGACTGTTCCCCTCTTCTGAGCACTCAGAAGGCCACACCTGGAGTACTGTGTCCCACTTTGGGTCTCCCAGTACAAGAAACACACTGAGAAACTGAGTTCCAGAAGGGCAAACAAGATGCTTACATGAGGGAGCCAGGTTCATTTAGCTCACAGAAGAGAAGCACCTGCAGGTGCACAGCAAAAGGATGAAGGGCAAGAGCCAAGCTGCAACAAGGAAGGAAAATTCCAACTGGATATTAGGGGAAAAAAAAAATCACAATGAGGAAGGATAAGCGCTTGTACAGATTGTCCAGATTCTCCATCTCTGAAGTGTTTAAAAATTCATCTGAAAAAGGCTTTGTGCACTTAGAAGCTGACTCTGCTCTGAACAGGAGGTTAGACTACATGGTCTCTAAGGTCCTCTTCAACCTGATTTTTTCTTTGATGCTATAATTTTGCACCTTTGTGAAAGAATTAAAAATACTGCCAATTCAGAATAGCACATAAAAAATATTTTTTAAAAATATTTTATATGAATCACCATCTTAATCTTTCAAAAACAATGTGAGCAGAGCTATAGTAGTTATTCTTCAAGAATTCACAATACTAAGGTAATACTGTAAGACATGAGCATTTGACAAAACCCAGTTAATTTCTAAGTAGTATTACCAATATATTCAACTCTGTGTGCTAGTGAACTTTTGAGGGCAGATTGAGGCTTTGGTATGTATCTGACGTATAGTACATGCTGATAAATGTCAGCATTATACACCTTACTGTAACCGGAAAATAGTAACATTTTTATGTGCCAATAACACTGTGGTAATTAGATATTAATAATAAGCAGCTATTGTAGTATTATTTATACACATATTTCTAGTTACCTTTCCTATTTAACATGTAATTCCAAGAACCCTAAAGCAAGAACACATATGTTTGAACATGTCAAATTAGGTGGCAGAACTCAAACTTTCAAATAAAAAATTCTTTCAAGACAAACACACCCCCCCCAATTAACTGTTCAATCTGACATGATGTCTTCCTTGAGAGTGTATCTTATTTTTTGAAGAAAAAAAGAAAGTATAACTTCCAAAATTAAGGGAAAAAAAATTAACTTTCTTGGTGAAAAAGCAGGAAAAATCTTTTGGGGGCTAAGCTTTAGCTTACTTTGGCAATGTATTAGTTTCAACCAAACAAAGTTTTATTTATTCTCAGAATTCCATTACGGAGATGGTAAGCATCATCTCTTGATAAATTAAGATTGAATTCAAAATACTGTGGCCTACCTAATCAAGAGTTCTACAGACCTGAAAAGTTACAGTGAAGACAGAATAAGCTACAAGTTTAAAAAAACAAAACAAAACAAAACAAAACAAAACCAGAAGAAGACAAACTTTTCAGATTCAGACACAGATCATGGAGAGCTTTTCAATGATAAAGGCCATAAATACATATTTTACATAAAAAACCTAAGATGCAACCAGAGTGTTTCTTGTCTTTTGAAGCGAAGATGTGATCATACTCTTCCCTGCCCGCCTTTCAAGCTTTTTTGATTTACAAACACCCTGGGTTCATACAATTTGATTAACAGTTTATATCTAGATTCATTATTCTCTTGTCAGCAACTGCTTTTACCTAACTGCTTATGATTCCTCCTTACTTGCAACTGAGGTGAAGATTTATTCACTTAAAGCAACATCTTGATTAGCATACAAGCTTCTGCATCAGCCACCTTTCAACTTTCATCTACATTATGCACAAGCTGGATATAGACACACTAGCCCTGAACTAACCAAGAGCTTGCTATTGTCTTCCAACTGTTTCAACACCTATACTTAACAGCAGTCACTCTGTCAAAAATAACACACTTAGGGATGGAAAACATGTCTAAGCAGGTTACAATAAAACGAAACACCGAACTCCTGCCTATTTTATACAACTGCATGGAAATTAGAGGCAGTAAAATCTATATGGTTTGTTCACAAAAAGATTTCTGTGTCAGTGAAAAGGAAGCATTTCCTCGTTTATGTATTTATTTTTTAAAAAGAAAGAAGTTCTGGGTTTAATTCCCAGTTTTCTGCTCTTGTTTAATGCAGGTGACACTCCCTTGAAAGAAATTCCATAACCTCCCCTGTGAAGCTTGATTTTTAAGATGAATCTTCTGCAATCACTTCTGATTATGCAGGACATAAATCTGAAAAAAATGTGACTGGATGGAATTACAATACCATCTCAAAAAATCATTACAGGACTTATTTTAGGGTTGGAATCAAATACAAATTTTAATTGCACATTTTAATTCAAAATTATGATGCAGAAATCTATTGACTTTTGTACTCCTTGTTTTGGTCACACAGTTTCCTTCATGCTTCGCTCAAGGAATATAGGTTCACATAGGAGCATAACATCATTTCAGGGCTGGTATGGTTAAAACCATTGCCTATATTGGAATCATTTTACTCTTGCACTACTGATCCTTGTACTCATTTGATCATCTTCTTCCTTCTGTAATACTGTAATCAACATGCAATATCCTAATGGTCTAATTAAGCAATGATGACTCAGGCAGGAGCATTCCTGGGGATTAATGACCACTTGGGAGGAGCTGATGTCCCAAAATATAGCCTAGGGCCATTAGCTTCATTTGTTCATTAATCTTTAGGAAATGCTTCGTGATGAGGTTGCTACCTCTATTACAAGACTGAAGAATTAAACATATAGATATTTTAATTTTCTCATATTTTAGGTAGTACATCAGACATTCCTAGAGGATTTAATGATCCATACAACTCTTTAAATTGTGTTTCATGATTGTGTTGTTTGTAATTCAGGATTTTAAAACAGGAAGTGTAAAAACTTGCATAATTAAAACTTCAAGATGAGAAAATAAAATATTCAAAATCTGAATAAAGATGTTGTGGTGGAGTACACAAGAACCACAGATGTATATACAGATGTGTATTTGGGCAAAGAGGGTTACTAACAACACAGATACAACTTGCTCCTGGTACTAGAGTACAAAGATGGATAGAGAGACTTTAAGGACTCTTCTCATGACCCTCAACCCTCACCTTCATATCAAGGCTCAGCAAGCTTAATTTCTTATTTCTAACAGTCCCATCAGTGTCACTCTGATCACTGAATTAATTTATTTACCCTTAATTTTGTGTTCCAGTCTGACTTGAAAGT
Organism: Burhinus bistriatus; assembly: GCA_013397275.1. NCBI lineage: Eukaryota > Metazoa > Chordata > Aves > Charadriiformes > Burhinidae > Burhinus > Burhinus bistriatus. The sequence continues at coordinate 444,578 of VYXH01005331.1, forward strand.
TATGAACATTTACAGAATGTATCTCCTTACGTGGGTGAAGGTAGTGAGAACACGAGTAGTTTTACCACCCCAGTTTGGAAAATAAGTGGTTCTTTCAATTTTTCAAAATAAGATTCTAGAATTCCCACTCCAAAAGAAAGTTAGAAATTCCAAAACACTTTTACTGCATTGGACATGAAGCATCAAAAATCCCTGCTGAAGACAAATTCCAAAATATAATTTTAAACAACTCAGATGATATCTCATTTGAACTTTATTTTAAATAAAACAGATGAATCTTGTAAGTTAGAAAGCCAACAGTCTTAGTTCAAAGTTCTTAGCCACACAATTCTGAGTTTAAAATCCTAATTTCTAAGCCTAAACCCAAGCCAATAATTATCAGATCTTGCTGTGAAGACCGAGAGCTTTAAACTGTAAACTACTGACTGACCCTGGAGGGTCTCAGGGTTTGGGGATTCTGGACTGTAAATTCTTTTCATGATGAACTCTAGGGAGGTGGAAGAGTTGTTGAATCTTCTATGCAAGTAAATTTACCAAAAGAAAAGCATTTCTAAATAACATGTTCATTTTACCAATATTAAAACTGAAAAATTTTGAGCAGCACTATCAATAACTTTAATAATATCAGACCTTCATATAAAAAGCCTGTTTTGACAATTAAGCAAACAAACATCAATGATGTTAAAGTATTCTGCTAGCTCTCTGGGCATCTATGTGTTTCAGTCTGAAAAATACAGATTTCATCCAAAGTCACGGAAATTAAATAGACTCTTCAAAATTCAGTGGTTTTTTGAATACGGCATTAAATGAGAACAATATTCAAGTGTGTGTTTTATCCTCAAGAGTACTAAATTATTACAGCTAAAAGGAGAATGTTTTCTGTGTATCGGGCTTCCACTGTATAACTGCTAAACACCTTCTTGCTCAAACAAATAGGAAAAATAATAGCATTATTTTAGACAGGAGAGAATATAAAGAGAAGATAAGCTCCACGTAATCAATATGGTCACAACACTGCTGACAGTTTCTTTTCTTTCTATTGTTCTTCTGTCAGACACCTTCTGACATGCTAACAATGTTCTTGGTTACAATGTGAAAAAAAATCCCTTATTCAGAGCTGCATATATTTTTGTGTAACATAATCTGCTGGTAGAAGAGGAGAAATTAGGACTAGAATTTTCACTGGAGATTCAGGTAACTTTGTGACAAAATTCATCAAGATTAAACAGGTGATTATTTGTTTACATGTCTGTGAACATGCCACCACCATTGCCACCAATATTGCCTCTCACTGATGTCTTAAATACATTTGCCAGCTTGCACAATGTGTGTGCTCCTGCTTTTTAGCCATACCACTTACATTCGAATGATAAGCAGAGACTTTCAAAGGTAGTTGTCAATCCTGGATTACAGAGCAAACACTGTTCTATGAGGCTCAGAAGGATCCCAGCTAGTATATGTTTTATAGTTTGATGCAAACCTGGAAATACTGGAGTTTTTCAAGCACAGTAGTAGACTTTTTCAAAGATGTCTCACTGTTTACTTGAATTAAAGTGAACTTTACAGAATATGACTGAGAGCACCATAAAACAGCAGAATTATTTGGCTCTTAGCCTACTTTTACAATTGCCTAATATCTAGGCAGAACATTAACAAAGAAGACTGTACACTTGAAGTATTCTATTTAACTAATAAAACAAAGGAAATTAGCAAGGCATAATTAGCTCCAGCCTTACTCGCAGTAAGAAAAGGCAATGAAAAGCTATTATTTCAAATGTGGAAAATCGAAAAGGTGATTTTATAGCACATCAGGTGACATCATTACTCTCTCTAGATAAATGTCTAAGTGTTTGCCACATTAATGAGCCACAGGATAAAAACGCTTCTCCAGGCTCTATGGAAAGATCAATACGGAGAAGTGATGTTGTACAGGCTCTTTGTTTCACTTTTGGAGAACCAATCAATTGACTTCAGAAGAATAACAGTCAAGTTTTGGCAAAGCAGCTTTACACAAGCTTCAGAACCATCATGAAAACTTCAAGTACGTTACAGGTACCGCACATGTGTCAGGCAAACTATTCTGCATATGTAATGTAAGAAATTATTAAAAGAGACACAACTGCTTACAAAGCTTTTTTTTTTAAGTTATGTCTCCTACAGCAACCTAATGTGAAGATTTAATTTTTAAAAAATTGTCATGTTTCAGTGTAATGATGAAAGTGAATATATTAATCTTTCAAAGCTGTTAAGAGTCTCCCAGCATTTCACAATTGTAGTTGTAAAGTCTTGGGAAGAAATGGCTTAGATGAACTATTGGGAATGTAGTTTTCCCTATTACAAGGAGCCTTCCAAGACAATTCTTTTGAATATTTTATTCACACTCTCCACATTGAGCCACAAGTATATTTTAAGTCATTATCTATTTCCAGTGGTGCACAAAGCTGGGATTCTGCCCTAATGAATGATACAATAGATCACAGAATCAAGTAATGGTTTGGGTTGGAAGGGACCTTCAAGATCATCTAGTTCCAACCCCCCTGCCACGGGCAGGGACAGCTCCCACTAGACCAGGTTGCTCCAAGTCCCATCCAAACCGGCCTTGAGCACCTCCAGGGATGGGGCATCCACAGCTTCTCCAGGCAACCTGTGCCAGTGTCTCACCACCCTCATACATAGTGAAGAATTTCTTCCCTATATCTGATCTGAATCTACTCTCTTTCAGTTTAAAAGCATTACCCTTTGTCCTATCACTACATTCCCTGATACAGAGTCCCTGCTTGTCTTTCCTGAAGGCCTCATTTAGGTACTGGAAGGCTGCTATAAGGTCTCCCCAGAGTCTTCTCTTCTCCAGGCTGAACAACCCCAACTCTCTCAGCCTGTGTCCTGGTTTGAGGTAAAACAGGACCAATTTTGTTCAGTGGCTTTACTTTATAGTTAGGCCTCTTCTAACTGCTGAAATTAACGGCATGTTATGCAGAAACCGTTCACTCTCAGAGTGATAAGACCCGTGTTTACAGTTGATGCGAAGGAACGGTATGCAGAGAGGCTCTTGCTTATACTTGTTGCTATAACACCCAAGGCCAGCCAACTTTGTTACTTGCCCCGTTGGAGGGTCGGAAGCGGAAAAGCGTAGAGGGGTCACACCTGCGGGGAGGAGCGGACAGGACAGGTGACCCAAAACTGACCAACAGGGTATTCCATCCCATCTGCCTCATGCTCAGTATAAAAGCTGAGGGATCAAAGGGTCGCTCTCTCTTTTCCTCTCTTTCTCTCCTTGTCTGTGCATCTGCCTTTGATCCTGTTCCGGAATCCAGTTCCCGTCCGTCACTGAGTCCAGTCTGGGACTTCCCCGGTGCCTGCTGGTGACGTGATTGTCATCCTGGGAGCTTGATACGGTTTTGTATCTATTTCATTATTTTCTTTTTGTTATCTTATTATTAATATTTCATTAAAGTAGTTTAGCTCTCTCTAAACTCTTAAGTCTCTCTTTTCCTCTCGCTCTCTTGCCTCCCTTCGGGAGTGAAGCAAGAGAGANACGCCGTTGGTTTTCTGGGCTGTGAGCGCACATTGCCAAATCACGTTGAGCTTCTCATCAACCAACACCCCCAAGTCCTTCTTCTCAGGGCTGCTTGCAATCTATTCTCTGCCCAGCCTGTATTTGTGCTTGGGATTGCCCCAACACACAGGCAGGACCTTGCACTTGGCCCTGTTGAACTTCATGAGGTTGCCACGGGCCCACGTCTCAAGCCCGTCCAGGACCCTCTGGATGGCATCCCTTCCCTCCAGCAGGTCAGCTGCTCCACACAGCTTGATGTCGTCAGCAAACTTGCTGAGGGGGCACTCAATCCCGCTGTCCGTGAGGCTGACAAAGATGTTCCCAACAGCAACCCCTGAGGAACGCCACTCATCACTGGTCGCCACTTGGACATCGAGCTGTTGACCACAACTCTTTGAGTGCAGCCCATCCAGCAAATTCCTTATCCACCAGGTGGTCCAACCACCAAATCCATGTCTCTCCAATTTAGAGACAAGGATGTTGTGTGGGACAGCGTTAAATGCTTTGCACAAGGCCAGGTAGATGATGTCAGTTGCTCTTCCCTCATCCACCAATGCTTTAAACCCCATCGTAGAAGGCCACCAAATTTGTCAGACACAATTTGCCTTTAGTGAAGCCATGCTGGCTGTCACCAATCACCTCCTTATTTTTCATGTGCCTTCACAGAGTTTCCAGGAGGATGTGCTCCATGAGCTCGCCAGGCACAGAGCTGACACTGACTGGCCTGTAGTTCCCCAGGTCTTCCTTTTTCTCCTTTTTAAAAATGGGGGTTATGTTTCCCCTTTTCCAGTCAGGGGGAACTTCACCTGACTGCCATGACTTCTCAGATGTGATGGATAGTGGCTTAGCAACTTCATCTGCCAGGCTCAACATTATCAATAACACAGTATAGATGCATAATTTTTTCAATTCTCTGATAATAAAAGATAATCTGATACTACAGAGTGGTTTAAAACCAGACTGAAAACAAGTCATTTTAATCAACTGTAACCACATTCAGAAAATGTGAGGATATTTCACTGTAATCATTATTTTTGGAATTGCAATGGTCACAGTTCATACTGCTTATCTTAAATAGTATTTTGTATCCTCTGAGGCCCTTTAAGCAGAAAATACTTGGCTATAGAAAAGGTTTATTGTTAAACTGCTATGGTTGTTCTTCTTATTAATCCACTCTCATTTGCTTTTTCCAAGTGCAATAATACCTTTGATTTCAAGGGTCACATTCAAATGCCACTATCCCAAGGACTAAGTGGAGAAAATTTAAGCATAGGCCAACATCTCGCTGGGATTTGCAGAACCTTCTGTAAAGTAAATAAGGCCCTTGTGGCTTATCAGTCGTTGGTGTATTCAGCTCCCTAAACTAAGAGAATTGAGGGGATTAGTTAGAGGAGAAATGAAATGTACCTAATTAATTCCCCAGATCCCTGCAGATTATATGGCATGTTTGGAACAGCAGGAAATTGTGACTGAAATTAAAAATACATACCTACAGCAGCGAGGCTGAAAAATGCAGCCTTTTCCCTATTACTGCAATATCATTATTAATAAGAGCTATTACATTTTAGATTTTTTTATCATTTTATAAAAAGTGTTCCTGTGTCATGAGTTTTTTAAAAATATATTTTTAATACAGAGCTGAGAATTCTAAGTCTCTGACAAGCAGAAGAGAAAAGCGATGTTGGGAAATTGATATTATTTATCCTTGTAAATTTGTGATGTTTTAACTTTGTACTGTTTGCTTCTCCCCTCTCTCCCATGCTCTGTTTTTCTCTGACTCTTCGTCCATTACATAAAATAGCAACAAGATAAGACTTTATATGCTGCTCTCAGTGGTACAGATATAAACTTGGAAAAACTCAGGGGAGCCTAAAAGACTACCTGGCTTTAAGTAAGGGCAGGAGAAAAACAGAATCAAACTTGAGATTTCCGGCAGAAAAGAGGGAAAAGGTAAATAAAAGAGACTAGTTCTAACAAAAGAAAAATGAAGGCAGTTTCAATTTATGAAAGTCTGAAATGAACTCTAGATTGTATCTCCTCATTCTATCCCTCTTTGGAAGAACTGCCTTAGTTGCCTCTACATAGTCTCACTTTATAGCAGAAAAGAAAAAAAAAAAAAGTGCTGTTTATGGAGCAAATTACAGAACTTTTCAAAAATTATCCTCAGGAGAAGATTACATAAAGATTTCTCTAAATTTATGTTAACATCTTCGGAGTTCTGCTGTTATATATCTTTTCAAACCTCATAAACAGAAGCTAATATCTGTGTTTCTGCAGTTCCAGTCATTTTTATAAAACTTTTGCCAGGTGCTTCTGCCTGTGCCCTGATTATAGGTTTTTCATGTTTTCCTAATAAGGAGTATAAATAACTAAAGTTCCTTGTTTGTCCATCCTCTTTTGTGGACCTCTCACATGCTCTCATCTATGGAACTGACTACCCACTAGGGATGAAGGTTATTTTTCTGTGGGAGCCCTGTATAATACCATTGTCAGTAAGTAGAAAGATTTAAAAGTAGAATTTCAAAAAAAGGGGTCTTAACAGCAAAAGAGGAACCTCTACACTCCTCTCACAGATAAACTATGTGACAGCATGGAGAAGGGATAAAGAACGTAAAAGGAGTTAGCTCTGGAAAACGTCAAGAGAAGTAGTCACAGATAGACAGGAAATCAAGTGCTTTTTCACACATCCTGTAAACAAGAAAGGTAGTCTGAATTGACCACAGAGAAGGACAGACAGGAATTCAACAAAGCCAGTATTGTGTGAAAATCACTCAACTACATCAGTTCCCATAGGACAAAATGATTCAATTTGCAACCAATCAATCATTTGGCATAATAATGGAAGTAAATACATCATAATAGAGGGCTGTCACAGGATCAATGTCTTTACTTTGGAAATAAACATTTTGGGATTGCTCCATTATTTATTTTCCATAAACCAGATAATTATAAAATAAATAATTGGTTTTATTATGGCATTTATGTGGCAGCAGGAAACCATTACTTGGAGACATTCTATTTCAACAGCATTATTTCTAAAGAAAAAAAGGCTGAATACTTGTGGATGTCTGTCACACATTCCATTTACTTAAAGAAGAGCCACTAACTGCCAACAAGTAATGCCATATTAAGGGAAATCAAAAGGCAGTAAACTAATACTCTGCAGTTGTCTTCATCTGCAGATTTCTGGACTTTTGGTATTTTAAAATGGTATCGCTCACATAAGACCTACACACTTTTTAAAAAGATCTAAAAATTTACAGTTAAAAAGCTACTTATATTTTGCACCTCAACTAAAGCTTGCTGTGGGGTAGAAAGATACCCGTTGAGATATTTTTTATGAGGATGATAGGTTAAGTATTTGATTTCAAATGTCAACAAAAATACAGAAAACCCATACTACTAAAAATCCTCCTATTCTTTCACTAGTACTACTATAGTTCAGCAGTTTCAATTCTGTGAAATGCATGACCACATTGTCTCCATTTTGGAGAAATACTGAATTATTTTAAATCTTTTTTCCTCAATTTGACACCTGAATAAACTGAAAAATCATCTGTTAGATTAATTAAAAACTGTCAAATGCAATCAGATTTCACATGCTACTCAGATGTTTCAAGAGATAAAAATTCTAACTCAAATTTATAACTCAATTCAAATTAAACTGAAACTCAGTACATCTCAAAAAGTTCAAGAAACTCAGGTATTGTGCCTAAGCCTATAGATCAGGAAGGAAAAGTATGTGTGGTCCTGCCTATAACGACCTCTCACCAGTGGCAGACAGAACCCAGAAAAGATTGACCTGTTCTGAGAGATGGAGTTATCAGTGAAATTCCTTGGAAATGCAATTCTCAGCTTTGGTTTGCTCCAGTTTGGGGTAGAAGTCTGGATTCTATGCTATGATTCAGGTCTTGGCAGGTAATGCCTTTCAGTTCACCTTTAGTTTCGTCATTTTTAGTTAGTACTGTTCATATAATGAGACAGGCTAGCAATTTTCATACACCTCCAGATCTTCTCAATTAACTGCCTGCAGAAACTTGTTTAAGCATCTGCTTAGCTCTCATAAATCACCTGAAGACATACCAGGTTGAGCCAACCATCTACTAGAAATCTGCATAATAATTTAACAGTGCAAATGTTTCCAAAGGGAAATATATGTAGTATGACCAAAGTATTATGCAAATTTTGTTTTTAGCCCTACCATAATATCTTATGCCATTATACAAGCAGTGCATTAAGCCATGTCATTGCTGACAAAAGCAGGCAGGAGCTGGACCAGATATCCTGCAGCCTCAGCCTGAATGTATGGATGCCTTAGGGGCACACTACCTATTAATTTAAAATTCTGAAACTAATTATGTATGTCAGGGTGACCTCTTTCTAATCTACATTCACCACAGAACACAAGCCTTCTGTCTGTGTTGTTCCCATAATAAAATAGCTGTTGATAGACTTATATAATTGACTGTATCTGAAGTGGACTCATACCATGGTGCTACATTCAAATTGTATGTAATCCCAGCTGAATAAAGATAAGCAAAAATAATCCAACTATCTCAAGTAATTAACTTCTAAGGTTTCATAATAACATTGGAAAAAAATTATTACCCATGATCTTCAAAACAATGCTGCAGAGCATATAGAAGTCACATTCATTGCCGAGCTACCAAGAAATTATATGCAACATTTGAAGATGCATGTGGCATAAGATATATTCACTTCTACCTATTTATCCCACACATAGCTTGACATGCTAGAGACACGATGACATACGCACCTATACCTAGGAAGGCCCCTGAACTTAACACTGGGATTTTCAGAGATGCCTAAAAGAATCAAGTACCCAATTCTCACTGAATTCTAAAGGAAACAGAGAAGAAAATCCCAGATAACATTTCAATAACAGGTGAATTTTGTTAGAGCGTGCATCTTCCGCTGGACCTCTACACACATTACAATGAAAAATACACAGAAAAAAGAGCTGCTGTTGCCTGCCTTGGAGAAGTCCTTGGAGTTGCTCTTAATCACACTACTTAAGAGAGGCCAGACTTACAAACAGTCCATTTATATGCCCAGCTCAGAATACTAACATGATGAAATCCCAACATCCTCAGGTGCCTTTTCTTTGGCACTGTGATTTTCAGTGAGGCTTGTGATTGAGGAATTCCCAGTGACTTTAAAATAATTCAGGCAGTGCTTCTGAAAGCATTCAGCTCTGTACACTTGCTCACTTGGTGAGTAGTCCCACAATCTTAAGCCAAGCTACTCAGATACATGTAAGTCTTCATAGGATCATGTTTCTACTGAAGTGAAGAGCTTAAAAAGGCAGCAGTAAAAGAAAGAAAAAAAAAAAAAAAAAAAAAAAAAAAAAAAAAACAAAACCACCAAACCCCAAACTTCACTGTATTGCATGTTTGAACAGCGAGATGAAATTGAAATATCATCATTAAACAGAGATTGATCTCTGAGATATCCTAGCCCAACAAGAACATGTACTCCAAGGAGACCTCAAAGCTGCAATACAGACTGAGGTACAGAATACAATAAGCAATCAACAAAGCAAACCTCATAGTAATAATACGGGGCGACATGACAGATACATCTTTTTTGAGGCATATTGAATTTCTAGTGTTCAAGAACAGGGAGTTTATTGAGGCAAGAATTCATCTGCTTTTTCTGTTAGAAATTATGAGTATAACTACACTACAGAAAACTGGAATCACACATTAAAAGATGTGAGCAAGATTCAGCATAAAAGTAAAAAATATGTTTATACTTGGAAATTAATATTAACTTCTATTGCAAGGACCGCATCAGATGTCTTTTAAAAATCACAAAGGCAGTCTGTTCTGTATAAATGAGCTGCAATGAGGAGAGGAGGCGAAGGTAAATGAATTAACCGATCTGTGTGACATTATACCACAAATATTTGACTTATTCAGTTGAAAACATTAATTTAACATTTAATCATCAGTTGAAAACATTAGCATTTTCAATAAATAGGTCAACATGAGCTCCTATGGTAAATCTCTGAGCTATAACTGTAAAAAAGCTACACGCTTGAACCAAACCAAAGCTTTGCCACTTCTATGTGTATCTTATTCCCCAAAATCAATTCTACTCGGCAGTAACATTACTCAGTTTCTCTCCCATTTACAGCCTGATTTTTCCCAATACTTATTTATGCTAATAACTAAATATTCAGACTTATTGTTTCACTGAAACACATTCATTTGCACAGTGGAGTGCCCCATTAGAACCCACCTCCTCTGGAAATGACGGACACTCAACTTTTAAAAAGCTTCATGGTTTTCTAGAAGAGACACTTCAAATATGTTATTTGGCTCAACAAAACAGTAGCTGGATGAAGTTCTATGATATCTTAACGCAGAGCATACTAGATGGTCTAAGAGTCAGCTTTGGCGTAATCTAGCCCACAGCTATGAAAGAACTCCCATAGGCAGTAGGATTCATCTGTGTAAGGATAGGACAGAATAGCATAGCATAGCACAGAACATCTTCGGGTCGTCCTTAACCTGAGGATCCACTACTTTATGACTAAGGTTAATTTTCACACAGTTTAGTCGAATATTTTGCCCATTTGAAATGTCAATCACTAACATTCTAAGAAAACACGAACAGATCATGTTTATTGAAAAATACATGTGAACTTTACTAAATGCAAAGCTGAGCTCCTGTAACAATACTACTAAATAGGACTACTGAATCTGGGTGTACAAAGCTCCTCATTTAGCTTCAGAAAAAACATAAAAGTCAACTTACTTTCCCAAAGATTGGTATTATGCACTACCTGAAAGGAGTTTCTCCGTAGAAGTCACTTTTGATATCTCATACTTAGTGGCCTGTCAGAAAAACAAAAACATACCATTTCAGAAAACATTCACAAAACATCAAGTACTATAATAATTGAGCAAGTATTTCTTCAAAAGACCAGTCAGCTTATCTAATGCTTACTGTTTATATTCTTAGTGTTCTTACTGTAACTTGCACAAAAGATGGCATTTCTTTGTAAGATTGCAGTGTTTTAATTATTTTTTAGACTTCCTACATGTAAATTTACACTTTTCTCAAGGCACAGTTTTACCTTCTTTGTTTGGCTGTTTGCTTGGGGTTTGGTTTTGGTTTTTGTTTGGTTTTGGGTTGGTTTTTTTTTTCCATAAGCTTTTGTTTTTACCTCTGGAATGTTTGCATCATTGCCAAGTTCTACATATTTTTGTCAGTCCTATACAAGCCACCTTCCAGTGCTTTTCACCACTGCTGTATCAGCAACAGTTCCAAATTATAGAAACATTTCCAATTAGAAGAACACATTCATTTCTTTCATTATTGACACCATTTCTAAGGAAAGATGCAAGTAAATGATACACACGTCTGGATGGGATTTCTGAAGTAATGGCTAAAGGACAGAAACACTCAAATCCTACAGACCTTTGAGATACCTAGATGTGCAAGTCCAGAGCTGAAGTTTTGTTCTCATATTAGGGAGCTAAGCTAGGAAGAAGCTGAAATTTCAAATTGTGACATATCCAGAAGTCACAATAGACATACCAGTCTTCTGTCTATCCTTTGGACATCAATGTCCCTATTGAAGCTCAGAAATTTTCTAATATACCAGACAAGTTCTAGTACATAAATAATCTTATTATAACTAGACGATCTTTAAGGTCCCTTCCAACCCAAACCATTCTATGATTCTATAACACTGATGGGCTGGTTCACTTCTTGCTAATATAATACAACAGTTGCCAATACAGAAATCATTATTAACACAATGGGAACATCATTAGCACACAATTGTTTTACTTTGTTAACAACCTGCTTCTACATTAGCAATTCTGGTGTAATTTAAGTGATGTCCCCACTACAGTGGTGAATCATGTTTTCATTAATACAGTAAGAAAGCCATCAATATGAAAATTGCTTATTCTGAATCACATTAGGTAACGTACTTATACTATCTGGGGGTTGATTTTAACCCAGATACTGAGCAATCTGCGAAGCAGCAGCTTCCAGTGGTATCACCATCCCAATGTTCTGTCACTGGCTTTTATTATCCTGTGAAGAATTCTGAATCATTTTTGACACTGCACAAAAAACACATTGTTTTCCAGGAAATATCTCTATTTTACATGCACAATGTTGCATTTAGGAAACTGCAAAGTGCACCTAGCTCTTCTCATAGGTAAGAGATGACTCCTAAGAGATTTAGGAATGAAAGCCACCTTGAAACTTGCTCGAATTTGAGGTCCCAAGTAATCTGACTTATTTTTACTTTTTTTTTTTTTTTACTTTTCTTTTTTTTTTTTTTTAAACTAATCNAGCTTCTCTTTTTCTTTTTTTTTTTTTTTAAACTAAGCACATAAAGCAACTGTGCTCAGCTCAGCATTCAATGAAGGACACATACTGGCAACCCCAAAGTCTCTCCCTTAACAGTAATTAACTTCCAATTCTCAACTCTACATTAAAGCAATGTTCTCTCCAGACATTCTGCAGCATAGATCTACCATGGCATACGATGGTCCTCCTCTGTAATTCCCTTCCAAAACCAATTCCTCATTCCTTGCACAGCTATAGTCTAATAGTTGTGGGGCTGTGTAATGTGAATATGCAAAAATAATAGAATGAACTCTTCACTGCATGTGTCTTCATCTCAGAGTATTTGCATAACTTTTCAGCACTTACAAGTAAACACTAGGCTAGGGAATGGGTCTGAATCAGCAAGCTTTTTTTAAAAAAAAAAACAAAACAGAATTCTTTTGTCAACCTATTTTAAAACATGAGATGATGTCTATTCTGATAAGAATTTTCTCCCAGAATTATCACTACCAGCAACAAAACAGCATGGTAAGGCAGAACTTTACCATCCACAGTATGACGAAAAGGCACGTAGTTTTTCAGAAGCTTTCTCTGGTTCAGGAGGCAAATATGTACTTTGGTCTATGGCAATGACACCCATGCCCCACAGACAGAACTAATCTGGACTTTACTATATGCAGTCCACCAGGGTATCCAGAGTTTCTTTGGACTACTCCTCCTTTTTCTTCCCCTGTTCTCACTAGCATAATGCCAGATAACATCTTAAATGAGATTTACATTGAATTCCAAAGTAGTGAGGAGTGAAAAATAAACATACTGAAGTTACAAAGTGCTAAGCACAGTGATCATCAGCCACTTGGCATTATATTGCATTATAATTGTACTTTTGAGAGGAGACAGGATAGTCATTCTCATAAGGAAATTAAAGAAACATCTGAACAGAACCTCTCTGCACAACTGATCCATTCTGATTAGAATTCACTGCTGAATCTATACATCCATTTCCTAGGAATTAATCCTGAAGTCCAAAGTTAAACTTCTAGGCACAAAGCTTACGAGCATGCAGAAGTGGTTGCAAAGCTGTATCAGTCCCTTCAACTATCCTATTGGTGATAACTCAGAAAGCCACAACTATTTTTCAAACTCTGTCACAAGAACTTCTTCAACAGCCATTAATGAAGTTTCTATAGCACCTCTCTATAGCATTTGCACTTCTTTTGTTGCAAACTTCCTTTTTACTCATCAAAGCTAGGAGCTACATATCTACCTACTTCTCCATTACCAAGTGACTGATGATTCCTAAAGTAATTACCATTACAGTCCTTTACAAAAAGTAACAAAATGGGGATTTTGTCTTTTTCTCAAAATGGACAGTACTTTACAAGTTCTCATAAAACTTTATTTAAGCCCTTGCAAGCGGGAATCTTGTCATCACCTATAGGTAAAGATTATCCTTACCTTTTTCTTTCAGTGCCAAAGGAAGGGCTTTTGTGCATGCCAATTTGTTGCAATCAGGCACAATTCTAGGTTTGTCAGTGAAGAGTATAGAGCCTTGCAGAACATAACAGCTTATCTATGAGTTGTGTGACTGATCCAACTCCATCATTAACTTATACCTCCTACAGTACATACAGAGCCAATGCCATGCTTAACATATACTTATGGTTTTCTCACACAAGACTGTGGACTGATGCTGAGTTTGAACTGTTTGGCTGAAACTGATCTTGCCAAACATCTGCCTTGGCTTACCTTTGTTTATTTGTTTACTTATTTAATATCAGTCAAAATAGTATCACATTCCTGGAGATCATACTTTTCCAGGAATGAAGTGGTAGGAAAAGACAGGTGTCACTACTGATGTTGAAATAAATCTGTTATTTTTATGCTAAGAAGCTTCAGAAGTACCTTTATGTTTCACAGTGATTACCTCACAACAAATGTACACAAGGAGCTATTTTACTATTGTGATTTCACAATTTCTGATTGACTTTGCAACTCTAACATTACAATATATCTGCATACTTTACATTGTACGAGATGACACCAGTAACATCTGCTTTCTAACCTTAGATTTTAACAAATCAAAACAAATGCTAGTACTTTGAAAAAAATTCAAAAACTTCATATCACTAATAAGTTATACAGAAGATTTAGTACATACTGTAGGCAACTCATACGCTAATAATTATACACCACACTATACCTCATTAAAGTTACATCTTCTGCTGTAAGGGCTGCTGTAAGTGCTAGTTGGAAAGAAAGTATATTTTATCAATATTTCCCTTCTTCCAAGACAGAGTGAGCCATTAAAAAAATAATTTCTTGAGCTAATTTGAAATGGTTTGAGTAGACCTGTATGCCGACTGATAGTAGATTTTATATAAGTTTTTTTTAATAATTACATTTTTAAGACCTTTCGAACAATATCTCTTTTCCTTGTAATCCACTATTTGTGATTCTGGGTGGACCACATTATAAATATGGCAATAATCACACTTCTGGTATAGCCTACTCACACAATGTAAGACAGGTAGGAACACAGGAAAATAGGGCACTAGAGCTTATCGATGTACAGCTGTCAGACCTTTTATTCATCTCAAGGTTTGGTGGTTTCTGGACAAATGCACTATGGTTGAAATCCCATTGCAGAAGTAAAGCTTTCAAGGTGGAATAGTATTTCATTTTCATTATCATGAAGGAAAAGAAGAAACGTCTGCAGTAGCAGAATACCACAGCAATATGTTAAGACTGGCAATTTTGTGACATTGTTAAGCGTAAATAGAATGGTGTTCATTGCTGTCTTTTCCCTTCCTCTTGATCCCCATTTGTTTCCTTTTCTTTCTCTGCACTCTTCCAGCAAACAGAAGTTATAAACAAGAAATGTTGCACCAAAAAGATGTGCTTTTGAGACATTATTCAGAACATCACTGTCTTCTCTGGAAATAAAAGCCACCGTTTTGTTTCAGGTACTTTATGAAGAAAGGCAGAAAATGGTGAAATAACCTTAGAGTTACATATTAAGCATAACAATAGTTTTATGTATTAAAGAGCAAAATTGCAAAATTTTGCCTGCTGCAAATCAACTCTCTCCTGGAAAAAGGCTGCCCTCTGTCCCCAATCCTATAAATTTGTCACAACACTTCCCAGCACTGCTTTACCAAACATGAAAAGAAGAGCAGCTGAATCTTCACTGTAGCAGTAAAGCAGGGGCTCTAGCTGTCAATATTCTATGTCCTTTACACTTCAGTTAGCAGGATCCTCTGCTGAACAAGTGTCTGGAGGGAGCACTGCCAGACAACATGCATTTTATGACTGTATCTACCCATCGGGTTTCTGTGCTGTTGCAATGAAACAAGGAAGAGAGCATGGGGTGGAAATAATCAAACAGTTCCAATACTGTCCAGAACAAACTGGTAATGTGGAGAATATTTTTTTTCCGAATTCCTCAATAGAGAACTAGCATTATATACTACAGAAACCTCCTCAGATTTTGTTGATTGAAATCATGAACAGGAGGTCCAGTACAGATGCAAGAAGCACTTGCACTATGCAGTACATTTTTAGTCTGAACACCAAGCTTCCCACGAGAAGCCCATATTGGACTGTGTTAGGAGGGGGTGAAAAATAAGGTGGAAGAATTGTTAGGACAATTTTCTTCTTACCTTTTTTCTGAAGCAAGAGGAAGGTCTTTTTACGCTCTTGAAGAAGTTAATACAGAACTGCTTCTTCTGAGAAAGAAGCAAACAGCTGTTAAAAAAATGAATAAACTGGGCTTTAAAGCCTTTATTTTGTTTCATACACCAAGAACTGGTCATAGTAAAGTGCTTCTATGATGAATTTCACCCATTTTTCTGGGTTTCATTTTAATTTGCCAAAACATTCTCTTTTGCTGTTTTAGGTTTAAGCAGATATACTCATGCTTTCTGGTTGTTACGGAGATAGGGTTCAGGCAATCATTTCTGTATGCGTTCTCCGTGTTTGTAACTGTCGCTTGACCTATGTATTCAAGTATTTGTTATTCATCTTATAACGTAGTTAACTTGGTGACATTATACTGGTTCTGTTTCTTTGGTGGAGAACTGAAACATCAAACACACCCTTGGGTAAAATTCATGCATATCATTCATGCCTGCTCACATATGATTACATGCATTCACACGAAAAATGGGAAGTCCCAATATTCAAATAGTCAAACATAGAAGCAACTAAAACAAGTGTAAACACAGAGAGAAAATCTAACACACAGAAAACCTCTTTACCCCAGCAACAAATATTCCCAGAGGCCCTTGTTGCAGATAGAGTGAACATGAGTCACATGATCTTCTCAACCATGTTAATATACTGTGTTAGAATTATAAAATAGAAAAGTAACTAATTAATAGAACAGAGTGAACCCACTGTCTGAGAAACAACTCTCACCCACCATTCTTCAAAGCAAAGGAAGAATGCTGAATATAAGAAAATGAAGGAGAGACTTTCAGATATCCTAGGAGGAAAACAAGCAACATAGCAAATCAGTGAACACAAAGACCACTAGACAATATGGATTTGCTAGCTCTCCACCACCACCAGAACAAAGAAATAAACTAAGACATACATTGACGCATATCCTATTTTGGCTAGACAACCTATGAATTAAAAAAGGAAAAGTGGGAATGAGCATGGAGGAAAGTATACAAAAAAGATGTAGGCATTGAAAAAAGGATTCCAATTACTTGAGAAGAAAATAAGAAGACATGGCCATGGGGGGGGGGGGGGGGGGNGAAGAGTCAGGAGGGTCAACTTCAAACCCTGTGGCTAGTGATCATAAATAAATTTATGACTCATTACACTAAAACTCCCAACCCAGCCTTATTAGGGATTATATTCAAAACCCAGTCATTGATAGCTTCTTGTTTCCAGAGGAGGGAACCAGTGAGGTCTGAGGAACAGAGAAAACTGAGATACCTAGCTAATAAAGTGCCTCAATAATACAGTATCAGAGACTCTATGATAATCACTGGAGCAGAAGGGGAGATTTATTCGGGGTAAAATCAATGGTTATCTTCTAAATACTGAAAATATAACCATTAGGAACAGGAAGGGGGTCAATGCAAAGGAAAACAGGTTTAGCCAAAAATCCTTCCCAGGGATGATGCTCCCACCCAGATCCAATGGAAATGAGCCAGGGTCAAGCACTACATAAGGCAGGCACAGCCAGGCTGTGCCTGTTGAGCTCAGGATTACATAAAGGTCCCCATTTCATTAAGCAGTAAAGAGTTTATTTAGTAGTACAGAGTCTGGCCTGGAGGACATCTCACCAGAAGCCATCCTGGCCATCTGCAGAGTCAGCCAGAAGTGGCTTTCTTGACATGGACTTCCCTGCTGTCCCTGTTTTGCTACAAAAAAACGGGTGTTGGCACTGCCAAAACAGCTAGAAAAAGGCCTTTGACAGAGCTGGTGCCACCTACCAAAACCCGGGAAGGCCTCATGGCACCTCTCCCCCCTCACCACACGGCCACTGCCAGCCTCGGGGAGCGAGAACTCGGACCCTCCTTCCACTCCTTGCTTCCTCCCAGAGGCTCACCGCACCTACAACACCCCACCTTCCTACCTCATCTCATTTTATGACAGATCACTACTTTAAAGCACACTTCTCAGCCTACTGCCCCTTATTTCACAGAAAATTTTAGTATTTGTCGTGACCTTGTGGATGGCGGTAACACGAAGCGCCGTTTCGGACACGCTGCTGAGGGGAGCAGCCGGCAGGGGGTCCTGCTCCCACCACAGCCACACGGCCCCGGCCTTCTCCTCAGCTCTGTCTCCTCCTCCTCCTCAGCAGGCAGCTGCCTCTCACCACCACTTCCCTCAGATCAGGGTTACATTTCGGCCACGGCAGGAACAGAGAGCCGCAGCACACCCTGAAAACCCGCCTTTCCCAGGGTGCCCGCTCCAAGCAGCCGGGCCGGGCCTCCCCTTCCTCTCCTGCCGGCAGCAGCCGGGGCAGGCGCAGCCTCACCGAGGGCAGCAGAGCTGGGGAGGGCGAGGGCAGCAGAGCTGACGAGGGCAGCAGAGCTGGGGAGGGCGACGGCAGCAGAGCTGGGGAGGGCAGCAGAGCTGGGGGGGGAGGGCAGCAGAGCTGGGGGGGGAGGGCCCGTCCCGGAGCGCTGGGCGGGGGGAAGCCCTGGGCCTTGCTGAGGGGCGCCAGCCCCGAGGAAACCTCGGAGACACGCTTGGGTATGCGGGGGCCGAGGAGGCGAAGGAACAAAGATTTGATGCAGCCTGCTTACTCAGATTTCCTTAATTTAGTTAAACTCAGCAGTCTTATTTTTATTCTGTGTTTATTTATTTTTGCATATTCCAGTCATCGGGCAAGCGGGGCACCTCCACTATGTGAGAGGAAGAGGAACAGCAGCAGCAGTAGTGCTGCACCAGCCTCTATACAGGGCCCTGGAATAAAGAAATTCCATTCAAAATAGTGCACAAAAACCTGGGAACATATTAACAGTTGGAAATATTCACTTAGGCAGCACTGAAAATGCTTCCTCAGTGCCCCAGACGTTATATTTCTTGGCTGTAATCAACACTTAATGGTACTCAAATGTTTACTGCTATACAGGAAAAAAAAAAAAAAAAAGATTAATCTAT
>VYXH01005331.1:464686-475180 GCA_013397275.1 Burhinus bistriatus
TTTTTAATAAACACTGCCATTTTACAGCTTTTCCTTAAATAAAAATAAACTCAGATCCATTTTTGAGTGCAAGAAATTATCCTCTTACTGTTGCATTTATAGCATACCCTTTAAGGTAGTTTTCACTTTATTGATTGACATCGCCCAAATCTATTTCATTGCCTCCCCAAAGGACTGAACTCACAGGGTGAGATAAACAAAAACTATCAAGTTCATCATGTTTAGAACTGCTTCTCAGCATCTGCTCTGCCTCTCTTCCCAACCATCTTTTGCTGATAGGCCTTTCAGAGTCATTTTCAGAATGACTGAAAATGTGCAATGGCAGCCAGGTTTGCTCTTAAGTTTTGTGATATCTGTCTGAAAGATTAATGTTTTGATTAAAAGAACCTTGATTGAATTTTCTGATAGAAAATTGTTCATAAGCACATGCCCCTTATTTTTTGATCCTACATTGGTTTTCTTGCTTACAGTGAGACACTCTATGTGGAAGAGGAAAAGAAGAGAATGGAGATGCTAAACCCAGGCAGCGCTCAGACATGTCATGGCTAAATGGTAGGTGGCAGCACAAAACAAGCTGGCAGGCTCAGGCTTCATGTTCATTTTAGTGCCAGCGTGGACAACAGTTCTCCTCCTTGATCAGAGTTCATAGGTTCCCATAAATAACAAGTGATTTCATTGTACTGTCCACTAAATATTTTACTTGTGACAGGTCATGTTTCAGGAACGAAAACAGATATGACACAGATCGCAAGTAACATGCTCATTCATTTTGACTTACAATTAAAAAATTGTCACCTCAGTGTTATTAAATGGTTCCAAGGAGATTGATTTTTTTCCATTTTTTTCAAGTAGAGGCATGCACTAGAACAATCTTTTGATCACATATTTATGGAGTAACTAGTGTCTAGTGGGTAGAGAGGAAGCTGGCAATGAGGCTTCCTGAATTTTACTTTTAAGCTCAGCCATTGATCTCTATGTTGCTTTTGGCAAGTCACTTTTTGTGTTAGAGTTGATCTAAGCATAAAATACTGTAAATAATGCAGGTGTGCTGAAGTCTATTTAATCTCTGTAACTCATTTGCAGGATTTAAGAAAAACAGATGCCCAAACACCACTGTGGTGGGAGAGAGATAAAATCCCAACTGGACAAGAAAACCCAGTACTGTGTTTATTGAGGTTTCAAGGGTCAGTCTCAAAACAAGCAATTTTCAATTATCATTCGCATACTACTTGCATCTCCCCGATTTTTTCATTAAAATGTTTCCTTCAGTCACTGACAAAATGACAGATTCTGTTAAGTGCTAATGGTAAGGGCAGCTGATTTTTTTCTTTTTTTAGTTTCATGCCTGATTTTCCATCATCTTCAATCCTGAATAGTCCTTTTACGTTATGATTTTGCATTCACTTTGAACAGACATAAATGAGGATATGCGGTTTAAGGTAGTGAAGAAGTAAGCTTTTGATGCAGAAATTTGAATAGTTCTGCAACTGTTATTTAGCTTTCATTTTGGTATCCTGAGATGGGAAGGAAGGAGACATCCCATCTCCAGCATCCTGTAATTGCTACAAATATGAAGGCAGAAGGCTATTTTCAGTTGGTAATTTCTGTGCTGCTTATATGTAATACCAGTAGAAAAAGAAGAGATTAAGTTATACATCAGCCTTGGAAGGATGCTCCATGCTCAAGAGACAGTAAGAAGTCTTCAAGATGTTTAATGAAATACAGTCATTGCCAAAGAGGAAGGAAGCAAAGTATCAGTAAAATACACATGGGTAGACAAAGGAAGCCAGTATGCTGAAGAACTCTGAAATGAGTAAAAGAAACCTGGATTTGGTGTCAAAAGAAATACAGGCTAAGAAGATATTAAAGAAGGGATGCAGAGTGAGAAAAAATGCAGAAAATAAGGAAAACTTGGAAATAACATGTCTTGAGTGAAGTAACAGATTACAAGCAAGCAGCAGTTGCAGTTTTAAGCAAGAAGTAAATGCTGAAAAAGAGCTGACAATACTGTGTAAAGTAAGTAGATGAAAAAAAGGAGAAAGAGGAGTAAAACCAAATACACAAAGCATTGTTCTTTCTGAAATCCTGTCTGTCTTTCAGTTTTCTGATTCACCTCTTGTGATATTTATTCTTCATAGCTCTAATCTTTCATATCCTCACCCTTTCTGCAACATTTAGCAGGAGTCACTCAGCATTCTGCCCTTCTTCTATCCTACATTTTCTCAAATGTTGCCTCCGCAAACACAACTCAAGCTCCATCTATGATGTCTTGTCATTCTGCTCTATACTCCAGACCTAGCTTTGTTCAGACTGAAAGTGAGCTGCATCTGTGACCTCTCCTCATGGATCTACATGATGCCACTTCCATAGAACTACCTATATAACTAGGAGAGAGCTCTTACACCTTCATCCCTAACATCTTCCCTTATCTCTCCCATAAAACAAACCAACAAAGTACCTACAATCTTCTCAGCATCCCTATCCTGTCCTCTCCTTGGGGCACAGGGCATTCTTTATAAATCCAACCTCTCTCTAGGACCTCACGTCCAGAGCATGCCAAACCCTTACAGAACTTTTCTGCATGATATGCAGGATATATATACAATTATGCAACCCTTCCTACTAGTCTCCAAAAACACCATTTTCCTAACTTAACTGTTTTTCCTACATGCCCTTTCTTTAGACACTCCCTCCTCTTCCTTGTTACCTCAAACATGAACTGCTTATCTTCATGTTCAAAGCCCTTCTTAGGCTGTGTCTATCTTACTTGGCTCGCACTGAGTATTAGGAGGTCAATCCCTGCCTCAGGTTAGCCTGTGACCCCAGCATCTTTCATCTGCTTGTTACATTTTAAACAAGCACTTTCTCCCCTACTGCTCTCACACAGGGAAGAGGTCCCATAAACATCCACCAAATTATTCTATTATACATCTTCAAACGCCTCTTTAAACCACACTGTGATGCCCACAAAAGTGTCACAAGCCACTTGTTTTGTAAGACCATAGACAGCTAATACTGTTTCATGTGTTCCTGTACATCTAAATCTGTTGTATCCTGTCAAACACTTAAACGAGATGCCTGTATAGTGTCTTTTTGATCTGTGTTTGTACTGTGTCTGGCATATCTATGTGCATTTCCAGATGCTACTACATAGGGCTACAGTTCCTATGTGCTTTATTGTTAAATATATAAATATGTACTTTACTAAATCATGCAGTCATAAAGCCCTATAATGAAGCCAATGAAGCCAAGATTTAAGTCACTGACTTCAAAATCTGGACTTTTACAACAGCTCTATTTTTGTCATAGTGCAAGTATTAAAAAAGAAGCTATACCTGGGTTTACGGGGAAGCACTAATGAATTGTAACACAAAACAAAAGATACTGATTTATAGACTGATATGAAGAAAGCTTGTTGGTATTATCCGTATGTGATTAGACTAACATCCACAGTTATAAGAAATGAGTAATTTCTTACATTTTCTGTCTCTTGCATGGTTATAATCCTTTCTCTTCCTAAAACAGGAAATGTGAAGCAACCTGAATTCTGATTTGGAGCAGAAAGTTTATTTTGGGGAGATGTGCTATCTTTTTAAAAAATATCAACAATATACAGGGTTTTTTACTAAAATCAAAATTTAGTGCAAATGAATGAAGAAAGCATTAAAGCTTCCAGTGCTTCAAAAGCCCTCAGCAGAATGGAATTCACTTATTTACCAGACTTTGACATATGTTTGATTCCTCAAAGTCATATTTTAAAATAAGTGATAAGTCTGAAGAACTACAGTGTTCTAAATGAAATCATTATTCTGCAGACTGAACCTAATGCTGAGGTAATGTAGAGTCTGACCTTTCCAAATAAATCTCTCTTAATAAATGTTCCTCTCTAGTTTCTGGAACAACAGAAGCCTCTAAGGCAGCAACAAACTAGGAAGAAGGGCAAGATGCAATAGTGAAGCAAGAGGCAATGTGATTTAAAGGTGAAAGGATTTGGACATGACCCTACTGGGCAAAAAGAGGCAGAGAGGCTACATTTTTCATGAGTGCCTAGGGCATGTTGTTTGCAGAGTCTGAACCTCTGGTGAACAGCTCACTGCAATTCCTGTCTTCTACTTTTGAATTTTATCAACCTGATTTTTATGTCAGAGAGATGAGAGGTACACTGGTTGCTGTACATCAATTTACATCAGGGAATTACCACTACATATACTAGCCATTCATAATACCACTAGAGGTGCTATTATTTTTACCAGCATCAGGAAGTTTTAATTCCCAGGTACAAAGAACACTTCTTTTTAAAAGTTCTGTATAAATATAAAATGAAATAATGCCACATAGACCCATCTTTGGTAAGATAATGCTTCACTTTTCCAGTAAACCAGGGATAAAGGATTGCAACAGAGGTGAGACACAAAAGATGCTAATAACCTAACTGAAATGAGTATTTGAGAAGAGATTTCCTAGAAGAGGATTAAACAAAGGGGCATAGCAGGGGAGCCATCCAGAGTCCACAGGACAGCGCTAAGAACCCACTTAGGGCACTTTGGTGGAGTTCTTAAACAAATTGCACCACTTACTGAGTCTAAGGAAGTTCCTTTCACATGTAATAGGCTGTAATGGTTCCTCCTTTGTTAGCCCGAGTATTTAAGACAAAGCAACTCCAGTTAGACACTGGTTCTGACTGGACACCTGTAGAGGTAATAGCATTCAATGACACATCTGAGTGACAGGCCAAACACAAAAGGACTGTTCAATTGCATCTAGGATGAGGTGAAGACACACACACAAAATCACACAGAGCAGAAATGCTGACAGAGGAGCACAGCAGAAAAGCAACTTGCTCACACAACTTAAACCCCAGAACTCTAGTTATCCTGAGATTTCAAAGCGAGGCTGGCTGCTCAAAGCCACGCTGATGCTTCTTCTCGTAGGTCTCTGCTATCCAGACAGGCAGCAGCTACGCACCAGTGAGAACCCATACTGACCGCTCAGTCACTTTTACTCCAGTTTATTCAATGAGTTCATACTTAAAGAAAATTCTGGACGGATTTTCTTTTTCTTCTTCAAACACTGGAAAGGTTCTTTAACAGTTTGCATACAAGTACACTGCAATGTCCTCTAAAAATCCTTCTAAAGAAAATATATAAATAAAAATTCCTTGTACGTATAGAGGACACAGAGAGACCTATGCTGAGGTAATACTCCAGTTATGCATTCCTAGGTAATGAGCTTTATCTCTCAGGATCAATTTTCCATTAATAGCATTCAGTGCTCCATCCAACTTTCAAATTAATTTGACCTGTGAACCTGGGGTGTTCTGATGCCGCTCTTTAAACAACTGGAATGTAATGTCAACATAACACAGAAAAATTACAGCAGCAAGACTTTAATGGCCAAACTGATGCCTACTGGAGAATTGTAAGGCAGTTTAATGGCAAGTAGACAGTGTAAATTCAGAAGACACTAAAAAAAAAAAAAAAGAAAAATTTTAAATACAGAGGTTTCTGCTGTTTCTACCTAAGCTGTTGAGTCAGTAAGATAAGCAATCTAAAACTGCATTTATCAGGATTGTCTGAGGCAAGAAAAGAGTGCTACGCTATTGATCTGCAAGAAGTTTATTTCTTCCACTCTGCAATGTTAAAGGAATCAATCTCTTAACTAAAGAAAAAATAACGGTATTGATAATCAAAATGATGGCTTAGCTTTTGTAGGACAATGAGTGGGTTGTATTGGTAGTGTAATAGCATAACTGCCAGGTTTGATTGTGTCTTTGACCTGCCAGCTGGTAGGTTATGATTACTGGAATCAATTCTTGACAGTGAAAGAGGCATCTCCAAAATGTTCAGTGGGACAAGCAAATTATTAGGAGACTAACTGCATTAATCTCTCAGTGTTGTGCATGGCACAGGTACATTTTATTACACATAGTCCAAAGGGCTGAGAACACAGTCAAGTGAATGCAAATGAAGTAACTGTAGTCAATGTCAGCTTGAAGTACATTTCTAGCCCTATATCTGTGGCTGTATATCTGAGCTTGCATTCCTACCTGTTCAATTTAATTTTTGTTCGGTTTTTGAGGAAGGTTTCTTTGCAGGCATTGTTCTGGTTTAAAAAACAAAAGCTGCTATACCATAAAAACAGTTTCATTGAAAAAGATGCTTAAACTTCTAGAATGCTTAGTTTTTACCACGATCCAGTATCTTGTTACAGGAAACAAATATTAAACTGTTTCCACTTATTTAGAAATGTACAGCGAGAATGTAAGAAATTTCATTTTTTTTTCTTGGGTTTCTAATAAGAAAGTAAATATCACCAAACATGAATCAACTTTTGGAATATTGAGGTTTTGTCTGTGATATGCAAGTTACAACTATTTTAAGAGTCATAGTTAAAGATGCACACTAATGAATTTAATTCTTGAAGGTACTGAAAAGACACTGCTGTGTTCCAACAAAAATATTATCTCAAGGACATAGTCTACCTTATCATTGAAAAAAACAGGACATCCAAGTTTATCAGTGAAATGAGAAAGTACAGGTACACTGAGAGTAAGTACTGCAGCTCTCTGGGTACAGGGGGCTATCTGGAAAGGATAAAAATAGATGGTTTACTGTAAAAAAAGTACACAGACCTTTAGACTAACAATTGAGAAAGCCTGTCTTCTATGCAAATCATCAATGAACTGAGGCACAGATAACAGCAAGTGGCCCTTTCCACTCTACTCTGACCTGCTGTAGTCATCTTCCTGTAGCTACATCTGCATAAGAATTACAGCCTTTTGGGGGGGTGGAGGGTTGGTGGATTTTTTTCCCCTTTTTCTCTCCTTGGCCTTTTAGAAGATGATGCAACATGCTATTTTAATTTAGGGGATGATCTGTCTTTAGACCCACAGCAAAAGAGAAGAAACAATAGGAACTACAGAGTTGAGCCTAACAAAACAACGTACTTGGGAGCTCCAGCGAGCTGCACTGTGGCCACAGAAAGGCACAGACACACTAAGATTTCCAGAATTGGCACCAGGCACAATAGCAATGCAATCAGTTATTGGAGAATTCAGTTCATAGATTTAGGCAAGCTTATGGAATCCTTACTTCCTCTAGGATCTCCACAAAAATAAATATCACCACCCATCAGGCTAGATGACTCCCACCTTGGAAAAAGGTATGCACTCTCTCCCCCTTCAATTACAGCAATGCACTATACCAGGAAAAGCATCTACAAGGCTTAGGGAAGTTATAGTTACCACAGGATGCTGCAATACCTTTCTTTTGCAATGCAGACTACCATGTGCACTTCTAAATTGTCCTCTTTCATTTCCAAAAAAACTCTCCAACCACTTACATATGCTTACTTTTCTTCCCTCAGGGAAAGGCAGATAAGTAAAACCACATGACAGATATTAGTCAGATCACATGGCAGGATGCTTCAACAGTAACGGGATACTTGTCCTTCTGTCTCTCCAGTGTAAAGCATGGCAAAGCATGCTTTACAGAACAGATAATAAATTTCGCTTGTAAAGATGGAAAATACTTAAAAAAAAACCAAACCCTGAAGAACTGCCAAAATATACAAAAGTAGTTTTATTTTTGCATTTCTCGTGTGCCAGCAGGAATTTCTGCTTTTCCAAGTAAATCAGATTTTTCCCCTTAGTATATCTCTATAGTACTATCAAATCCTGAAGGGTAGCCTATATCACACCAAGGTTCATTTTCTAAACTCTGCTTCCAAGAGTATTTTAGGCCTGTAGTATTAAAGTACACCCTCATACAGTTATTCCAGAATTTTAGATATCCCATTTTATTACCTGCAGTACGATCAAAAAGAACACTAGCTGTGGTTAGGAAATCAGGGTAATTCTTACAGCAGAGTAAACAAAGATTACATTTCAGATAACTTAATTAGTTATTAGGATGATTATTAAAACACATCAGGAAAATCAGACAAACATAGGTAGTAAACCTTTAAATATGAAGCTCAGAAAATACAAAAAAAAAAGAGATAGCCATTCAAAAGTAGAGTTTTAGAGTGTCTCATTATGACAGGGGTTCCTATTAAAAATGCTAAATGCATTACAAGCATCACAGTAATTTAACAGTAGTTCTTTTTGTGTCTCCGCAGCACAGCATGCCTCCACTGAAACAGAAGAGGATGTAGCTAACATCACTTTTAACCTTTTCTGGGTGGTTAATCTTAGAAAGTCTTGCTTTTAAGCCATTGTGGAAAGACTCTCAGTTTGTATGAACATTTGGATGTCAAGTCCTCTCTTCATCCACTGAGAGGAAGAAATAGATAACAGATTTTAAGGTTTTTACATGAAATTTATAATAGTCACTGAGTCAAGCTCTTCAATAACATAATTTTATCACTGCTGATAATCTTCGTGGATTTCAACAGCTGTAAAGCAGAGCACTATAAATATGTTTTGCTCCAACATTCAATACAATTTTAGTATTAGTCTGAATATTATATGACTTAGAAATAATTCATTTCAAGCTACATTTTGCCTTATAAACATAGTCAAGTTGAAAGAAGTGACAGAAAACTGAAAACATCAGAAAATGCTTTAATGAAACCCTGTCTTACATGGGGTTTATTTATTATAGTTCCTGAAGATAATCTGTGTTCAGTAACACTGAGCCATTGCAACTGATGAATTTGGATCATTACTTAGAAAGACCTAAAAACCCCACCATCACAGACCGACACATTTACTTAAATAGACTACTTAAGTAGACTCTGTCTACGGCATAAAATGCTATTCCACCCCACTTCTTTTTAAAAACTAACCACTATGGTGATTCATTCATATTCTTCTGAGGTATCTGTTCACTTACTGAATTACATGCAGTGTGTTTAAAGAAGATGGCTTATTTTGCCATTAAAACAAAGTAAAGATATTTTAATAGGTCTTTGCCTTTCAGTATCTCTCACTATGACAGTTGGTGGAAAATTCAGTTTTTATAAAATAACGTATGCACTCAGTCAGCATTTTTGTTACAGAAAGTCCTTCTTAATTTCTTCCAACAGGAGTCATATCAAGTAGGCCAAACTTCAATAATGACATTCAAATCTAAACTTATTATTAAACAAGTTAAGTATTGCAGAGGTCAGATTCACTCTGTTCTGCACACTGTCCCTTCATGATGTAGTCTTTTTTTCTGAGGCTTGATTTAGTGAATTTACTGAGTATTTAATTTAATTAGTAGTAAAACGGGATCACGAAGACCAAGTCAGCAATAAGCGCAACAATGTTACAATTCCTAGAATGCCAGGAACCACTGAAATGGTTAAACACACCATCATCAATCAGTTATTAGCCAATGCCATGTCCCAGAATGTTAACTGTACCTGAGGAAGAAGGAGGAGTCTGACTCACACTTCTTTCAAGGCTTGCCTTTGCCTCTTATTCTCAGTAAAAGCAGCTAAAAAACATAGGTAATATCCGTATTTTTACATTGCCTAGTGCAATGGGGCTAGGGCCTCCGAGAAGCTTGCCGTGTAAATAATACAGAGTAAATAACAATGACACAGACTTTTTAACTGAAGAAACTCATCAACCATGCTAAAACATATATCACATACCCTGCTGCTGTCTCTCACTGTTCATTAAAAGAGAATGAATCCTGAGGGAGGCATCATTGAATACAGATATGTCTCCAACACACCAAATCATATCCTGAGCCTGCAGTAAAGCTAATAAAACCGTATTAAATACATTCCAAAAGTTCCCTTGGCTTAGTCCATGCCACTTGGGCAATTTATAATTTAAAGGAGAATATGAGATTAGAGAGAGATGAAAATAGTGTGGTCTAGAATTTGAAACAACAGTTTAACTGTTTTGTCACTCAGAGGGTGTATTGGTTTACAGTACAGAATCACAGAATCACAGGGGTTGGAAGGGACCTCTGGAGATCTAGTCCAGCCCCCCCCCATTCACCTAGAGCAGGCTGCACAGGATGGCGTCCAGGTGGGTTTTGAATGTCTCCAGAGTCGGAGATGCCACCACCTCTCTGGGCAGCCTGTTCCAGTGCTCTGCCACCCTCAAAGGAAAGAAATTCCTCCTCATGTTCAGATGGAACTTCCTAGGTTCAAGTTTGTGCCCTTTACCTCTTGTCCTATCACGGGGCACCACTGCAAAAAGACTGGTGCCATTCTCCTGGCACTCTCCCTTTAAGTATTTGTAAGCATTGATGAGATCCCCCCTCAGCCTTCTCTTCTTCAGACTAAAAAGACCCAAGTCCCTCAGCCTTTCCTCATAAGAAAGATGTTCCAGTCCCCTAATCAACTTTGTAGCCCTTCGCTGGACCCTCCCCAGCAGTTCCCTGTCCTTCTTGAACTGGGGAGCCCAGAACTGGACACACTACTCCAGGTGCAGCCTCAGCAGGGCAGAGTAGAGGGGGAGGATAACCTCCCGCGACCTGCTTGCCACACTCTTCTTGATGCACCCCAGGATGCCATTGGCCTTCTTGGCTACAAGGGCACATTGCTGGCTCA